>JAOUQT010000022.1:4887218-4909800 GCA_025769995.1 Xyliphius kryptos
ATAAAAAAAATTAATATCATGGAAAAGTTGTTTCATTTCCATAATTTTGTTCAAAAAGTTAAACTTTCATAGATTAAAGATTTCGGGCCTACAATATAAGATATTTCAAGAATTTGTATATTTTTTACATAATTTGGCCTTCCAGCTCATAAAACCCACAAAACAGGAATTTAAAAAAATAGAATACTGTGGTTATATCAGCCCAAATTTTACAGGGCATGAATGTTTTAAACTTGGAGTGTGACACGTTATTCATCTAATAAACAGTAGAGGTGAGGAACACAATCCAAACTGCTAGTTCAGTGTGAAGTATCCACAGTCAGTCTTGATTTAGGGTGTAATTTCGATTGTTAAAGTTCAGTGAAGAACAGGCGCCGTCTCATCTGGCGCATGCCCAGGTGTTGTAGGGAGGTCATTAAGGCACGTGGAGGCCACACACTCCACTGAGCCTCATTTGAACTTGTCTTGAAGAATTTCCACTAAAGCTGGATCAGCCTGTCATTTGATTTTCCACTTTGATTTTGAGTATGATTCCAAATCCAGACCTCCGTGAGATTTTGATTTACATTTTAATCATTTTATGTTATTTTGTTTTCAACCTATTCCACTATATACTAAATAAAGATTTTCAACTGAAATATTTTATTCGAAATCAAGGATGTATTTTAGAGTTCCTTTATTTTTCAGCATTGTGTATATATATATATATACAATGCTGAAAAATAAAGGGATTGTAGAAATCTAAAATAATGGCTTTTGGACAAAGCTTAAATTTCAGTAAAAGCTGCTTTGTGGTAAGACTTCTGATAAAAACTAAAGATTTTAGATTACATCATGAACCTCATCTATTCACTAAAAGAAAAAAAACAGATTTCCATACTGTTCATTTTCCATAAAATATGAATTTACTGTTTGTTGTAACCACAGTGAAATATAACACTATCGCTTTATTTACATATTACTCTAAAAATTTGCACAGCATTGTTGAAGAATGGGCGCCGCCATTTTAATCTCTTGCTTCTCGCGTCGTTGTGCCCTCCCTTTTGTTCCAGCAGCCATTTTGGCGCGCTTTCACAGTCTGATGCGATTTGACCGTCTATATCACGTGTTACTCTAAGTTTTCGCGCCATGCTGACGTAGGGCCGTAAAGTATCCCATAACGTGCGTTCAATGGCGTACGGTGTGTATAGAAGTAGATTCTGATTGGCTGAAATTGTTCTCGATGTGCGTTTTGATTGGTGGTGAGTGAAGCAAGTCTCCCGCCAGTTTTCACAGTTGTTCTTGTGTAAGGACAGCGTGTGTTAATTTCAGAGCTGAGAATAAGTCATTGTAAATATATAATTTATTGAGCGGTGTGAGAATAAGTGTGTAGCGGCTTTCTCATTGTCAGGTTCTGTGGGGATTTAAGATTCAACCGGTTCGTTGAGTCTGTTTGGTAAAGTGAAATGGCCCCAAAGGATTACGCTGCAGAAAAGGGTATGTTCCGAAACTTGCACAGCTTAATACCTTTTACATTAAAAATATTTACGTGCTTCTCGAACACTGTACATGTTTTAATGTGAAACGAATCGTTGCTTATCGGTTACTTTAGTCGTATTTAATGTCATTTGATTATTTTATACTCTGTATTCACATCTTATCGATATAATTTAGGTTTTACTTGACTGTCTTTGTTATATATATATATATATTATGTTATTTTACTTAAACTTAAATCTTACTTCAACCTGATGTGAGGCATTAAAATATTTCGTACGGATGTTCTTCTGTCATGTGTTCGCGCTTAGAGAGTCTTACTGGAGTGAGTAGTTGGGGCTGGAAAAGTGGATTCTCTGGTGCCTTCACTTGTAGGCTGTCAATTCGATTTTGTTACTGTTCTTCCAACGTGTCTAGAGTTTTGCAGATGTAAATTATTACCGGCGTTCGAACATAGTTTTGGTTTAAAAGGTGCTGTTTCTTACTTCTCAATAAGGAAAGTAGCTATTGGCTGTTCCAGAAGTCGCTAGATGACGCCATCGCTTAATTTGCTTTTGAGTTTTAAGGAATATTACTTTTGTGGCACGAAAAGAAGCGAATAAAAACACCCTAAATTAGCTGTAAATAAACGAACCTTGCGGTTTTTTGCCTTTGGGATAATCCATCATTTATAATAAATGAATTTCATATGAATTTTATGCTTTGTCTGTATCAGGGGTTTTCAACTGGAGCAACATTTTCTCATGAGACCAACTATTACGGAAAGGAAACCGAACAAATTCATTTAAAATCAGTGTAAATTCATTTAATTTGCCATAGAATCTCCAAAATACATACGAACATTTAATAGATAATACTTGTGTATACTGAAAATAACTAAAGAGCATGTGCATCTTTGAGTGTCCAATAACACCAGAAAATGTCACTGGCTAGTCGCTTCTTAAGAAAATAACTCGCCACAACGTCTAAAAGCTTAAAGATCTGTATACTCATTTTGAACCTACTCTCGTAACAAACTTGCATAGTTACCGATACGGTACTGAATCGACTCCTGAATCGAACATCTGTTTAGGCGGGGGCTGAACATCCCCGGATGAGGCTCTCAAACAAAGAGCGCGTGCTCGGGACGCGGTGTAAACAACCCGTACAGAGCCGTTGTTAGTCACGGACGGCTTTTACCGGATTATTAAAACCTGTTTAACGCGTCCGTGTTTTAAAGCTGTGCTTCTACCACCGAACACAATTAGGCGAGCGGTAAGATTTGTAAAATCAAGTAGACTAATAGGAAGTGTGGTTACTTTAGAGCGGGACGCGGTGTTTAATGTGGATGTATGTGATGTAAGGGGGTGCTGTACACAGGGGGCGCTGTATACAGAGATGCGCCGTGACGCAGCGGGGTTTCTGAATGCTACATCCGCGCGCAACATGTCGTCTCCTATCCCTCCTGCGAGTATTTATCAAGCAAACCGCGCGGTAGAAGAAAGCGCGTTTTGATGTACTTACATTTCTTTACTTTCTAGAGGAAGCTAAACTAGTTGATGTAAGGTAGATGCGCATGCGCATGGCGGAGGTAACCGCCGCGGTAGCGGAGCTCGCGAGCCATGTGCTCCTTTGTTTACAAAAACAAGAGAAGTTGAGGTGCGACACATCGACCTAGAGATCTGCAGGAAGGATGCTGCTCCCAAACATCACCACCGACACTATTTATATCTTTATGGCGCTCGCGCTGGTTTGTAACCCTAAATCGAGCACGTACTCCAGTTATACTCGAACGATCAGAGGGCGCGCGGATTGTCCTCGCCCACAGCAGGCGGTGCTCATATTTAAAGACGGATAAAGACTACCTTAGGACTAATTACTCAACATTACAGTGTAAACACAACGCTTAGTTTAATGGCATATTCGTTACAGAGGCGCGCAGTTTGGTTAACTTTATTGTCGATATGTCGATCATGGAGCAGATACTTTGTTGTTACTTCCTCTGTGGAAGAGGGGGTTGGGGAGTCACGTGACTGATGTTTGTCAACGCAGGAGCTCGTGCAGTGCAGTCTTTGTGTCGTGTGCGTTTTTAATACCAAGTGGAGGTTTAACCGAAACATCTGCATTCACACACTCAAATCTGTGTTTATATAGAAAAGTGCAAGCGCTTCTTGCAGGAGTTTTACAGTGAAGATGAATCTGGAAAGAAGGTCTTCAAATATGGAGCTCAGCTGGTAAGAATTCTTTTTTATATTTATTAGTTAATGGTTTAAATGTAAGTAAGCAGATTCTGCATCATTTCATAAATTTCAAGAAAATTTGTTCCATCTTCTTTATGAATTTTTAAATAAATTGTTATAAAGGTGTATGCGTGTTTTAATTTAATTTTAAAGACCTTTGGTTTTATTTTAACAATAATTGCAATAATCCACCAGTAGTAAGTTTTCTTTGATGTTGTGCAATAGGTAGCAGCTCTCCAGTGCTTCTAATTTAATCTTGACTTTGATTTTTACTCTATTGAGGACTTTTTGTGTAAAATCCTTTGTTAGAATGATTTATTTATTTATGGGCATGAGTATAAACATTGATGCCTAAAAAGATGTGTGGGTTGGAATTTATAGGGTTTGCTCTTACTTAAACATGCATTTAGATAACCTCTTTTGCATTAGTTACTTTCATGGTACAGGAATCAAGGATTCTATTACGTTTTAGATAATGACTCTTGGAATTTTGTCTGGTAATCAGGTTTTTCCTGTATACCTCTAAACCAATACCTTTGTTTATCCATGGTTTTTTACTTTGACAGTAAGCAGTTCAACTCAGTAAAACTAAATCGTGCTGTGTTAGTACTGAGGTTTAACATTTTTTTTAAATGCACACTAATGGTGACCGTTTGAGTGTCCAGATATTGGCATATTATTGAATTGCGCAAATATCTTATTGACTGGTTTATCATGTCTGTGTAATTGTCCATACATTGATATTAAGTGGAATACATAACAGCCAGTAGTTTTTCAGCCAACAATACAATGATGCAACAAATTGTGTTGTGTTATGCTGGTATGGGTGGATGAAACACAGCCGTGCTGCTGAAAGTGAATACTTTAATTACCTACTGTACACTAAGACGCATCTACCCGATTTTCCCACCCTGTGCATATAAAATCAGAGACTCCACAAGGTGAGAGATTGTTGATATGTAGTGTGCAGAGTTGGTACAGGTAAATTGGACAATAGTGCTGCTGGTGTTTATAAAAGCATTAGGGCCATTTCTGGACATTTTTGGTTAGAAAACCATTTAGTCCAGATGGTGTTCTTTATACAAATGTGTGTTATTTATCCACAACTCGAATAATACTTGCCCTATGAGGGTCTGTATGGTTAGAGAACAGAATAATAGGGACTAACAGGATGCGAGGAGTAACTTACGCTGTGGCCTATAATTACTGAACTACAAAGTGGGTTTATATAGGGCATGGCAGTAATAATTAAAAAACAAACAAACAAAATGTACACTTGAAGGCAGGTGTGACTGTGTAATATCATGAATATGTACATTTAATTCAATTAAACAAAATAAAAATATATCTCGATATAAAACTAATTACACACAACTATGTGCATGTTGTAGGTTACTCTGGCTCACAGGGAGCAGGTTTCTCTGGTGGTTGATCTGGATGATGTAGCAGAGGAGGACCCTGAGCTGGTGGAGAGTGTGTGCGAGAATACAAAGCGATATACTGCCTTGTTCTCAGATGCTGTTCATGAGTTGTTGCCGGAGTATCGGGAGAGGGAGGTACGTTACCTTCATTTTGACTTCTTTTAGAAGAACATGACTTTACTAACACAGTTGATCAGGTGCTTATCAAAAAGTTTATAATGTCAAGAGGAGCATTTTATCTCTACTGCTGCAAAGATTGTCTGGATTTGAGTTGAGTGTAATTAATTTTAATTATTACCACATAAACCCATCTGTTAGGGAGTTGAGTAAAAAAAAAAAGAACAAAATTAGAGTTCATAAAAATATAAACTCTATAAAGGGTCTGTGAGATTCAGTTGAAGGAATGTTGCTATAACATAATACAAAGAATATTAACATGCATAGCAATATTACTTGTATACAGTTACTTAGTAATGCATAGGAGCTGCAGAAGGACAGTTTATTTTTTGTAAATTAATATCCTAATATGCACCCTGATTTCAGGTGTTTCCTTCAGTCCCATTTGCCCAGGTGTATAGAATACAACATAGATTTTATACACACATATGCTTGAATTTTGTTCGGGCATTCTGGTGAAAACATGACATTTTTGCAGTTATGATTTTTGTGTAACTGTGTACCTTTTGGGTTTTTGCCCGTACAGTTGGTAAATGTCATATACAAACAAAATGTGTGCAAAAATCTACTATTTAATAGTACGCACTTGTTTTGATCAAGTACAACTAATAAATTTGACTATTAAAATCATAATTCTCTTTGGTGTTTGAGCATCAAAACCGTTGATGTTATTGGTGACCAAGTGTGGTTAGCTTTTCTGTGCATAGGAAAACTTATCTTTAGATGTGAAAGTTGTTTTTAGCTTTTTATTTTTTACCAGAATCAAACCACCTAGATGCGCAAACAATTGTGCATAAATTAAAATTTACACCATTTGCAGGCTACATCACCAGGTCTATATATACACTACCTTTATCAGCTTCATTTAAATTATTAGATGGCACAGTAAGATGTGAATGGTAACTTTAAATTGGCTTTGATTTAATTCCTACGGTATATTAGGATCCACTAGGGATTCTTGACATTTTTTGGCTTGAATATTTGCCCTTTGTCATTGGGTATAACCATAGCCACAGCGTTACGACCTCTTTTTGATTGCAGGTGGTGGCTAAAGATGCACTTGATGTCTACATTGAGCATCGGCTGATGATGGAGGCTAGAGGACGGGACCCTGCAGATACACGTGACTCTAGGAATCAATACCCGGCTGAGCTTATGAGGAGATTGTAAGTGATTAATTAACAGGGTTGTTTGAAACTTCCACTTTCAATTCAGTTTTTAAAGGCGTTGTATTATGTCTAAGATTTCACCAGTATTTATCAAAGGTCAGGTTTAAGTAAGATTTTGAAGAATTGTCTAAACTGTCTGTTTTTAAATAGATCTAAATATTAAGTCATTGTTACTTAATTGTCTGAGCCTCCTTCCCACATTCTCCCTGCCATGTATCTAGCCAGTATGCCAAACAGTCTCCGCCCTCTGACATGCCCCAGGCAAACCCAACCAGCCCTCATCCAAACAAACAAAAATCTAATTACCTTTAAATTATGCCATACATATTTAGTGCCATTCTTCATAAACATAAAACAACTCTAATTTATTTAGTGTAATTCTGTGATTGTGGGAAATTAATTAGGCGATTTGTAAATGTTTGCTGTGTTGTAGAAATTTGAATGCACATTAAGTCGAACAACTGATATTTCAGAAGACTCTGATGCCTCATCTCTTCTCTTACTTTCAATCTTTTCTTTTTCAGTGAACTCTATTTCCGTCCTCCCTCCTCATCCAAGATGAAGGTTATCAGAGATGTAAAAGCTGATTCCATTGGGAAGTTGGTGACCATCAGAGGCATTGTTACCAGGGCAACAGAGGTCAAACCCATGATGGCGGTTGCTACCTATACATGTGACCAGTGTGGTGCAGAAACATATCAACCGGTATAGTGGCCTTATTGATTTATTATTTCTGATCTTATTTAATATCATTTATAATCTATTTTAAGAGTTTGCTACATTAACATTAGCAGCTGGATATGAGAAAGCCTTGAATGGAAAGTCAAGCAGCAGTAACCTAAAAAGAACCTTTTTTTTACATTCTATCAGTTATAAGGGAGTTGCATGGTGGGTGGGAGTATCTTTAGCTCATTAGTTAATGCCAACTACAACATCAAAAAAAGAACTTTCTTTTCCTGGTTCATTCATAGAAAAGAATGTTCTTTAATGAAAGCGTTTTATTTTTTTTTTATGGAAAAGTGAAGAAACCAACTGATTGTGACTTATTTATTTTTTTTAATAGTGAACTAAAAATGTATGAACATAGTAGTACCCTATTATTCCCTACAAGGATTGGTGATTCCACTAAACAATGGTAATGCTAGTAATGTAGTCCCTGAACTTGATGAGAGATGTCTGTTTGCGTGCAGATTGCTTCTCAGAGCTTCATGCCGCTGATCATGTGTCCAAGTCAGGAGTGTGTGACCAACAGGTCTGGGGGTCGTCTGTACCTCCAGACTCGGGGGTCGAAGTTTGTCAAGTTTCAGGAGCTGCGCATCCAAGAACATGTAAGTATAGTGAACACAGCACGGATTCTGATCTGTGGGTGGATAATTGCTGTATAATGCGTGTATGATTTTGTGTGTAGAGCGAGCAGGTTCCTGTGGGCAACATACCGCGCAGTATGACGGTGAGCGTACGTGGGGAGAACACTCGTGCAGCGCAGCCAGGAGATCATGTAGCTGTTTCTGGAGTCTTTCTTCCTCTGCTGCGCTCCGGATTCAGGCAGGCTGTACAGGTATGTGCATTGTTGGTACACTGTTGAAACTTCTTGTATTTGCAAGGTTGGAGGCAGAACACAAAGTTAGTTTATTCCATGTGATGCTTTGGCCTTGTTAAGAATCAATAAAGGGTTTTTTGTGCTGCCACCTGTCAGGTTTTTGTCTATATAACTAGGGCTACAACTAACAATTATCTTTTCTTCTTCTATTGATCAGATAAAAAGGAAAAGACAATATGAAAGCTTTGGGAGAGCTAATGTTGTAATTGTATAAGAAACACAGTGACATAAATGTACTAAAACAATGTGTAACTGCTTTAGCAGGCTTTAGTAACATTGTGTGAGAAATGAGAAATTTACTGTCTACAAACTTCATGATCTTTCACCCAAAGTGCCGATATACTTTCTTTTTGGGTGCTCATGCAGTAATATGGTGCTGTGCACATTTTGCAACTAACGCTGTTTTGTTCAAGGAATTAATGGAAAGTGCTCCCATACTTTTGATAGCTTGAGTCGTACATTTTTGTCTCTGTGCTAACATTACCCTCTGCATCCTCTGTTTTTCAAATGCTTTTTCCAGAGTTCAAGTGAGCTACGCACTGCTTAAGATTGGTTCCATCGTTATTTTACAGTGTCCAACATCCAGCTTAATGGCGCTTTACTGCTACGGCTTTGGTTGTTTTACTGCAACATATTAGGGCTTACAGCTTAATCTATTTTAACGTATTGTTGTTGCAGCTCTATTTATAAACAATTGATTGGTGTTTTTTTCCCCCCTCCTCCATGATTTGGTTAATGTGTTTTTTTTAATTCTGTACATAACTTGCATTAACTAAATGTCAGCTTGACTTATGCGTTTATTTTTACAAACACTATCGTCTTCTATTCGCAATAATCAGTGATCTAGTTTACTGCAGAATTTTCATTTACTTTGGCAATGAGTTCATAGTAGTTTTCTGTCTGTCAGGGTTTGTTATCAGAGACGTATATGGAGGCTCACTGCATTACACTGATGAATAAGACTGAGGATGATGAACTTGGAATGGAGGAGCTAACTGATGAAGAGCTCAGACAAATTACAGGTATGTAAACTGCATCCTTGTAAACCATTAAAAAAAAAAAAAAAAAGCATTTTTGTGTATACATATAAGGTATTTAAATATATTAAGGGGTTGCTCACATGGAAACTAAAGAAATCCACCCCATAAAGCATTTTGGACCTTATGTTTGTAAATGTTGAAGCCAGAATCCTTGTCATTGTGTTAATTGATGCCTCAAAATGAAAAATGTTGGTGTAAAAAAAAAAACCTTATTGTTTGGACTTAACATTGTCCTTGTTTTTCAATAATTTAATAGTTTTGCCACTTAGTCATTGCATACGTTTATTGGGCCTTTATAAGATTTAAAAACAGCTTTGAAGCAAATTATGATCAAACTGCTTTCCATGAGTGCTTTTAAAGATCAAATGCCTTTCTTTAAGCTTAAAACCGAATTAAATCTAAAACAACACAGTAAACAAGAAAAAGTTAAGTCCATTAAATGCGTTGTTTGTTATAAATTACTGTTATTTGTTAGATCCCACCCCCCTCCTGTTTCTACATATTTGAATCCTTTCTGTATTTATTACAAAATTATATTAATCCGTGTCTTTAAATCATTTAGAATACAAGGAAAATTCCAAACCTATTACTTAATTATAATAATGCCCCCCATTTGATCATCCCCATAAGCTTTGTTGTAATGAATGAAATTGTGTCTTTGTTTTTGTAGAGGAAGATTTTTATGAGAAGCTTGCAGGTTCTATTGCTCCAGAGATTTATGGGCATGAGGATGTGAAGAAGGCTCTGTTGTTGCTGCTAGTAGGAGGAGTGGAGCAGAACCCACGTGGGATGAAGATCAGAGGTACACCACACACCTTAAATCCCCTGTATTTATGTAGACAGAATCAAAGGCTAAGTGTACTGTCTTCTTTAGGAAACATTAATATATGTCTAATGGGAGATCCTGGTGTGGCCAAATCCCAGCTGCTGTCCTACATCGATCGTCTGGCACCACGCAGTGAGTCCCACTTGTGCACATGCACTTATCTGTTTACATGACTACTGTGAACATCGGCAGAACATTGCACATGGGTTCATCCACATGCTGCTGTGTTAGGTCAGTACACCACCGGCCGAGGGTCCTCTGGCGTGGGACTTACAGCAGCTGTGATGCGCGACACTGTTACTGGAGAGATGACTCTGGAAGGTGGTGCTTTGGTGCTGGCTGATCTTGGTGTTTGCTGTATTGATGAATTTGATAAGATGGCAGATGCAGATAGGACAGCCATTCATGAAGTGATGGAGCAACAGACCATCTCTATTGCTAAGGTGATGTATGTCTCATACACTGTTGAAAATATTAAGAAGCTTTATTGACAACTTAAGCAAATAAAGCACATTATATAAATTCCTAACATTCTGATTTAGTTTGAGTCTCTGTTTGTATTGAGGTATGTCTTGAGGGGCTAGTTTTATTGTATAGATTTATTGTTTTGACTGTTTACGTGTGTAATTTAGTCAAGGTCAAGAAAATGGGCAACCATGCACATTTTTATAAACATGTACTTCCACTTTCTTTTCTCCAGCAACTAAGATTAGGTTTGAGAAAGTTATGGGGTGCTTTTCTTTTTCATGGCTGTACAAATTTTTTTTGTTGCACAAGTAACATGGATAGCATCGTTTGCACTTTAGTCCTTGTCAAAATCTTACTGGCACACCAAAGTGCACCAGCTATACAGTATATTCCCATTAAACAACTGGCAACTACTTTTTTTTTTTTGTACGTTTATGGCGCTCATCTTGGTTTGAACCTAATATTAAAGCTTATCAAACAAACTTAAAAGTGGGAGGTCTTAGCAACCCATGATTTCATGTTAACAAAATACACTGCTCAGAAAAAAAAGGGGAACACTTGAACAACACAATGTAACGCCTAGTTGGATCAGCCTGTCATTTAATTTTTCCACTTAGAGTAGGATTCCAAATCTAGACCTCCATGGATAATAATTCTGATTTTATAATTTGATCATTTTTGTTTTATTCTCAACGCATTCCACTATCTACTAAATAAAGATTTTTAACTGTAATATTTTATACATCAAAATGTAGGATGTTATTTTAGTGTTCCCTTTTTTTGAGCAGTATAAATGACTTATCTTGTATGCACAGTAAAGATCGTACCACTAGGTGGTAGGATTGAGAAGAGAGTTTTGGGCTTGTTTCATTTTTTTTTTCTTTCCTTCCTAATTATTGAAGTGAACTAGGACTTCTATCTATATAAATAAAATGTAAGCTAATGAGTTTAAACAAAAAAAAAGTACCTCATCCATATTGTTTTAGAATATCTGAGGTGGTGTCTGGTTTGGTCACATTCAATTCTACATTTTGCTGGTTTCTCTTGTGTTGCGCATATGTATTACTTGTGAGATACCAGGTACTTGCAAAAATTTTTAATGATCCTGGACTTTTCTTTTTTTTTAGGCTGGTATTATAACTTCTCTAAATGCACGTTGCTCAATTTTGGCAGCAGCAAATCCTGCTTTTGGACGCTATAACCCGCGAAAAAGTGTAGAGCAGAACATTCAGCTCCCTGCTGCGCTATTGTCACGTTTTGACCTGCTGTGGCTTATTCAAGACAAACCAGACGCAGAAAAGGATCTGCAGCTGGCACAGCACATCACTCACGTTCACCAGCACTGCAAACAGCCCCCAACCCACTACACCCCCATCGACATGAAACTTATGAGGTACATTTACTTTATGAATGGCTCATGGTTAGTTCAAATGCATTAATGTTGTTATTTTGCATAATAGTTAATAGTAACAAGCTTACCATGGATCAGTTCCAACTTTAATAAGCTGTAGCAAATAATTCTTACACAGTAAACTCTTACCAGTATTAATATTAGTATAAAGTCACTGCTTGAATAAACATATTTGATTTGTAAAAGGGATAATGTGTTTCTTTTGTAGACGGTACCTGAATAAGTGTAAGAAAAAGCAGCCTGTGATTCCAGAGGCTTTAACCGATTACATCACAGCAGCATATGTAGAAATGAGGAAAGAAGCTCGTGTCAGCAAAGATACTACTTTCACCTCTGCTCGTACGCTGCTGTCAATTCTGCGCCTGTCCACTGCCCTGGTATTGTCTCACGTTTTTTTTTTAGTCATACACATCTCATTAAATCAAAGTTATATATTAGAACACATTATACTTAGCTTAATAGGTAAGACTGGGGTATAAAAACTTTTGCTTTATATCAGGTTAATTGTCACTTGTGTACCTGGCGTGTGATAAAGTGCTTACAGTGCAGGTAGTGTGTGTGAGTTCTACTGCATTGTGGGCACTTCTGTCACAATCCAGCTGATATCATCATCTTTGTTTGAGATGGTCCAAACTCTTCACCTTTACAGTGCATTAGTTATCCAATAATTGATTATCTTTAAACCGTTATATACAGATAATAATACTAATTCCTGTATAATAAATTGCTTGTGACAAACCTTAGTGCTACAATTGTTTAGCAGGAATTAAAGCTTTACAAATCTTAAATTTGTCTTACTGTTTTGTATACATACTGAGTAAGGGAAGCCTTGCATGCAGCGCCAGTGTTTTTTGGAATGTGTGTAGCAGAATGGGTAGTCTGTGCATTAATATTTTAGAGTGAATGTAATGAGTTGCAGTTTGAGAGTGGTGCAGTTACTGAGAGCAGTGGAGTGTTAAAAGTGCTGTTTGTGCAGGTAGCTTAACATGTACCTACTGCAGAACCGGCACTTCACACACACCGCTGCACCATACTTTGGGTCGGAGGGTTGCTTGGCGTGCCTGGTTGTCATGGTAACGGTCAGCTTTGCAGGGTTGGCATTCTGCGTTATCACACACTGCTGTGCAAACCCATGCAAAACTGACTGCATCATGAGCTTTCAGTTGGGGTGGGGTGTACTTGAGCCAGATATGTCAAATAGAAAGAGTAGCTGGTGTTGAGAGGCGGAGACTTGGGCAATTGCTGTATTTCCCATGAGGCATTGCACTTGTCTCGGTCTGACAGTGCCGGCACAACTCGCTGTGGGACTTGCAGATTGTGTGCAGTGTGTGCCAAAGACTTCTACTGAAGGTATGATGTGAGCTACAGATGTGCGTGTGTGTTACAGGCGCGGTTGCGTATGGTGGCTGTGGTAGAGAAGGAAGATGTGAATGAAGCAATGAGACTCATGGAAATGAGCAAAGATTCACTGCAACCCGACAAATCAAATGCTACCAGGTACATAGTGCGCACAAGTATAATGCACATTTTATACTACACTATTTTTGAATTTTCATTCAGCTTTTGTGAGAGGACAAACTTGGCCATGTGCTCCAAATCCAGCACAGTTAAATCTGTTTATATAAAATCAAATCAAACAAATTTGATCTCTCTGTGGAAAAAATAACATGACAGTTTGTAGACTAGATATTAAACTTGAGGTTATTGATCTTTTCACCGCCTTACACATTTGAAGAGTCCTGGGTTTATGCAAATTGTTTTAATGCTTATAGAACAAACTTACACAATTACTGTTTACAATGACTACCATCTTAAGCACTATACAGTCCTGCTAAATGTAAGCACATGACTAAAATAATATACAGGAATTTATATCATTTGTCTCTGCTTACTCTGTACAATATCAAGTATCCTGTTAGTGTGCCGTGTCCTTCACATTTAAATTAGACATGCACTTAAGGAACATGAATGACAAACTATTAATGAGTACAGTCGTTAAAATGTAGTCATATGTACTATTGAGCACTAGAGGGCAGAGTAACGTCATTGACACGCTAAAGGACTTGATTCTCAATCTGCTGTAGAACGTTGCTACACTGATTTACACAGCGGGTTGGTAGGCTGGTGACCGCGTCTGAACAGAATGCATTTACTTTCAGAGAAGATTAAAAGTTTTGCTTGGTGCTAGAAATGCAACCCCCCTCCACACACACACACACACACACACACACACACACACACACACGCGCACGCAAATTAAAAGCTCAGTCTATATGGAACCTGTGTGGAATTTTTACACTTCCATACAGGAACTACCTGCTGTCATTAACAACGCACACACAGGAAGATGGTTGCGTTCAGCTCTCTGAAACAACAGTCCAGCTGTTTCTCATTAAAACCTCAGAAAGCTGAATGGCTTCGGTTTAACAGCCATCCAGACACATTAGTGCACAAGCTATATAGCCACTTCTAACATTTTCTTTTATGGTCCTGTTTTGTTGGCGGCCAAGGTTAAAGCAGCTTTTCTCCAGTCTATAATTTTTTGTTTTATAAATATATTTTGCCTGTGCAGTTTAGCATCTCTGGCAAGATTTCTGTATCTACAGTGTTCTTTCTATTTTTCTCAGCAGAATCATTGTTGTTGGTGGTCTTTTAATTCATTGTGTAAATAACCTGTAGAGTATGTGGTTAAATGTAAGCTATTACCATTTTACAGTAACCATTAGCTCCACCTAGGCCAGTGCTATTTAAAATCTGTCTAGGTGATCTAATGTCTCCATAATAAACTTCTTTAAAACTATATTTTATTTAATTTATTTTTGCTTGGGTTATCCAACACAGGTTTCCTGGATGTCAATGGACATGTCAGATCTTGTAATGATTGCAGCAGCCAATAAATTTAAAATTTCAAATCACATGGCCCCTAATTGTGTGTTAAAGATTTGGGTCTGGTGCTTTTAAATCCTTTTTTTTTTTTTTTTTTTAAAAAAAAGCAAAGCCTGGAGGCAAATAATGCAATAGTGGAAGTTAATGTCATTGTTTTGAGTAAATGTTTTTGCCATGTTCTTACTAAAACGGCTACTCAAATTATTTTTTTTTTTTTAACCCCTTTTAGGATCAAATCTACCCCCAAATGTCTTTGTGAGAGCATAACTGATTTTACAGATATATAAATAAGATTTTCATGTAATTGTAAATTTTAAACCTGCAGTTTCTATTTATTTGTAATGAAAACAAAAACTTGCAGTACATTGCTTCACAAGTAGATGTCTGTTATTTTAGTAAGCTCTTTGAATATGGATTTCATTACTATTTCGGGTAATTTCAAAAGTAAGTTGATTGTGATTTTATCATATATACCAAGGCTTTACTGAGAGTAAACGTCTGGTTTGTCTTCCTCCAGGGCTCAGCGGCCTGCTGATGTGATTTTCTCTCTGGTGCGTGAGCTTGTTGGTGAGGGAGGTAAAGTCCGGGTAGTGAAGATGGCAGATGCCGAACATAGGTGTGTGTCGCGTGGTTTTACTCCAGCTCAGTTCAATTCTGCCCTTCAAGAGTATGAAGAACTTAACGTCTGGCAAATTAACAACACACGTACGCGCATCACCTTTGTCTAATCAGAATACTTTATCCAGTCACACGTTTCTGGAGGTCTAATCCTGAAGCGTCATTAGTACGTCATCTTTCTGCTTGTTTGCTGATGAATGATTGAGATTTGTGCTATTCAGCATCTTTTATTCTGTACATACCACTGTTCTTTAATAAAGCTGTACACACACATGTCCTAGAGTCAATTTATTTCTGCTACAGCCTAAAGCTTTCTTTGCTCTTGGTCTGAAATCATGTCCATTGGCTGCCTACATTGTTTCCTACTGATTACTGCCTGTCATATTTCAGCTGTTCCCACAGCTGTTTCACAGTTCAGAATGTTACAGCAGCTCTTTGTATCATAGATCATGTCTTAGAATGCAGAAACATGAGGGTGTTTAGGCTTGACAGGCAACTATATTGCGGTTTTAAAGTTGTTCTAGGCCTAACTCAGCTGCACCTCACTGCCAAAATGTAGCGCATTTAAACACGTCTACCTTTTTAATACTGCGAGTAGCGAGCACTTGTGCTGAAGTTTTGTCAAAGGTGGTTTGAACATCTGTTTCAACCAGTAACCTAGATACAAATGCTGACATTTTGATCACTGTACACCAGAGTTAATGTGCTTTTCTGTCGATTGGAATTTCCCGAGGTCTGTTTTTTTGTGTTGTAAAATTAGGAGCTTGAAAATGGCACGGGAAGACCAAGATTAAAGACCTCAGGTGTAAATTTGTAGATGGTTGTTATTTGGTTACACATATCTGTGAAATGATGGTGGTTTTTATGTTTATAAGACAATGGCATCGCAAGAGAACATTTACTCAGGGTAAGACCGCATGTGCTCATTTACGCAACTGTATTTCAAAGATTTTTCCAACATTAATTATTCTGCGTAGTTATTTTATGAATAAAAAAAAAAAAGAACTTTAGGTACATTACCAGTCAAAACTAATGTAGTCTTTTTTTCTTTTTTTTTTTTTTTTTGGCTCCCAAAAGATGGACTTTGTTGTACTACAATTAGAGACGGTAGTTTTTTTTTTTTTTCTTTTTTTGTTTGTTAGTTTGCTGTTGGTTCTTTTTTGGTCTGGAGCATCACAGAAAAGGTTTAAGTTGGGTGGGGTATTTGGTCGGTTCAGCAGTGACACTAATGCAGTGTTGCTGTAGGTTTTTTTTTTAAACATCTCAGTGACTCTTGGATTGAAAATAATGTTGCAACCCAATAACCGCTCTGTGTTGCCACTTTGTGGGTCCTGACCAAAATAGGACACAGTAAAGGGTACTAACATGGTATGCACCGTAGTCCAGCTGTTTTTGTACTATAGTCTCTTAACGTACAACTACAAAATGTCTGTGCAAACTTTTGACTTGTACTGTATATTCTGTAAAATAATTTATTAGAACTATTTTAATAATACAGTCTTGGGCCTTATGCTTGGATTTTTTTATTTCAAAGATTCTTTAGGAAATTACAAAGTATTGTGGCGTTGGCCATCGTGTGGCGTAGGGTGTGCTGGGTGATGTCAGTCCCATGATCACTTGTGTTCATTACTAGTAACTGTAAATGTTGATTACTGTTGAATTATTGCTTATGTGGCAATGCAATGTTGTGGGGTTTGTTTTACATGTTCTAAACTGTCATTCGGTTTATGTAGTTTTAGTACAGTAGTTTCTGTTATTCATTGCTTGTAAAGCCTCTGTATTCTCTGCAAATTTGTTCCGTGGTTAATTTGTCAAAAGCTGCATCCAAATGGATGTCAGAACCAAAGTTTTTGCAACGCATCACATTACCTGTGCTAACTTACCATCTCAGTATATTGCAGACATGGACCCCTTGTCCACTTTTTCTGAGAAAGCAAATTTTGTTGCTCTTGTTCTTAGAGTTTTGCCTAGTTGAAAGGGAAAACCTGAGCAAGTTGCGGTGAACTGTGTGTTCTGACAGCTTAAAGCCAGCTTTAACTTCAGCTGTTCAGTGGTATTGGTCAAAACAACTGGCCTTAAATCCTGCAGTAATTTGCTTTCCCTCGTAACTGATGTGGTTTTTTTTTTTTTCCCTTTCTTTTCTTTTAAAGTTAGTGTTGATTACTGAACGTTAGTTTATAAAAACTAATATGCTGAACCTTAGACCATGATTTTGCCAGTTCCCCAATCTGTTCCTCAGATCACTTTAGTTCTCTTAAGCGTTCCTCTGATCCCATGGGGAATTATTGATCATTGTGGCCTGACAATTTTTCAAGCAATATAACATGAGGGCTTAATCATGCACTTTAAGCAGTGTTTTTTTTCCCCATGGTCAGTCATACACAGCATTAATATTTGATGTTTCTATGGTGGTTTAGTATAAATTAAAATTATACGATAATTAGCAGCAGAAGTGCTGCTCAACATTTAATGGATACTTCTGGACCCATCGATTATTAATCCAAAGCTCAGACTAGACAATGAACATGTAGCCTAGATCATGTATTTGTCCTTGTGTAACATAGCCAAGATTTACTGCAAGCCTGCATGTCAGTTTAATGTCTATGTTTATTTTCTATTATTTTCATCTAATGGACGAAGGAAACATTTATATTATTTGTGTATTTTATATTTACTTTTCTTTTCATAATGAGAATTTTTAGAATTTCCTTCAGTGAAGTTGTAAGCACGTTTACAAGGCAAGACTGAGCCAATCCATAATTTGTGAGCCCCCAAGAGAGTGGTGTAGTAAAAAAAAAAAACATCCAGCAAACAGCAATTCCACAGACGGGTCCAACCTCACGCAAAGACTAGTCCTTTTGTAGAGAAAAGTATCTTGGAATCACTGAAGTTTAGTTTGGAGTGGTTGAACTGCGACAGCTGAAGACCATAAAGCTTCACCCCAAAACTTGATGCTCCAAACTGCAGCATGGAAACTAGCCAGATTAAATTGTATTTCAGAACAGATATAGACCGTTATTAAAAACCTGTTTAATAGTATCTCCTTGTGATTTATTTTAGGATCGTGGTAAAAATAGACACACACTTTAACAGGAATTGGGGTGCTGTTCGCACTGTGTCATTGGGAATTGAGATTTAAGAGATTGGGCGGAGTGTCGGTGGGGTGTTGTGTGGTACTGTGCCCTGTTTGATTAACAGATATTTCAGAAACCATGGTTATGGTACATGTGTCATTAAGGACAAGGCATTTCAGCATTATTTATCCTGACTTTGTACACGCGTTTGTGTGTGTCTGTATGTGTGTGCGTGTGCTGTTTGATGTAAACGTGGTGTGTCTCAGTTCCCTGCAGTGATGCTTTAAACCAACATCACTTTAACACATCCGGAATGTGAAGTACCTTTAAAACCCCCCAACATCTGGAATCAACACTACTTATTTCTCTCTCTGTGTGTGCGTGCACACTAGTATTTTAGTTTTTACTGGGCTGGACAGACACACAGGGTGGAATTATGGTAACTAACATTTTTTATCTTCAGGTGTGTGTGCAGTAGCACCCTACTGCAGTTTTGTTTTAGTGCGTGCGTGCGTGCGCGCGCACGCCCTCCAGGTAACTGGTTTACTGTGCTGTGCAGAAACTGCTGACTGTGGGTTTTTTTTCTTTCCAGTTTTATTAGCATGTTAGACGATGGAAAGTTGATGGGGTTGTGGGTGGAGTCAACAGCATGGCGCTATTAAACATGCCAGCCAATCACTTACCTGGTGCTTTTTGATTGACATCCAGGTCTTTATTTAACCCACCTGTTCCTTAAGCAGAGCTGCAAAAGTGACACGTACATGAGGTGAGTTTTTCTTTATATCATTTATGTTATCTTAAATATTTAAAATAAAAAAATATTTTAAATGGATTCTATATTGTAATAACTTGTAAAATTCTTATTTTATTATGAATGGTGATATAACATACTAAATGTGCTTTATTGCTGATGTTTATGGAAAATTTATTACTTTGAGTAAAGGATACAGTAAAATATTTCAGTAATTATACAGAATTTATTTGTTTTCTAAATGTACATGAGGATTGAAGTTCAAGTAATTTATTTATAGAGCGTTTTTTACAACAGTGTGTCGTCACAAAGCAGCTTTACAGAGTCCAAGTCCAACAGTGGCAAGAAAAGACTCCCTCATTATGTTATTTTAAGGAAATATTCAGTGTTTTGCATCTGTATGTCTTTAATAAACCTGTTCTTAATTAAATCAAGAAAGTGCACAGACCTCCAATTTGTTTTACCCAGATATAAAAGCATTAGTAAAGAATTGACCTCTGTAGCACAAATCACATGGTTCTAACGTTTTTGCTCCTGCAGCCATCATGACACTGAGGCTCATCTGTGTGTTGTGCTGTGTCGTGCTGCTGCCACGTGAGTCTTTATCATATACTCATAGAAAACATAGAATGATTATCAGTATATGTGATTAATAATTGTTATTCAATTTATTTTAATGAAAATGGTTTAAAAGTTTGTTAAACTTATACTTTTATTCATTTTTATCTGTGAACTGTTGCATTTCAGAAGCGGTGATAGACCTGCAAAGGATGTAACTTGGTTGTATCATTACTGTGTGTGTGTGTGTGTGTGTGTGTGTGTGTGTGTGTGTGTGTGTGTGTGTGTGTGTGTGTGTGTTTGTTTGTGTGTCTGTGTGTGTGTGTGTGTGTGTGTGTAATTAGAAAGGGTATAATAGACAGTGTTCTGCAGCAGAATGTAAATGCACAGAAATATTTTTGTATGTTTTTATTTACATAATGTATAGAAGGTGTGTGAATATATACTGTATACACACACAAACACACACACTCACAAATTTGACTTCCTGAAAGGAACCTCCTGGAGTCCAGGTAGCTGCACCGTTGAAATAGCAATCCACCAAAGTCATAACACACCTGGTTCTTAAAAAGTGACGTGCTGATTGGTGTATTGTTCGTTATGCTCAAGGTTCCTGGAACCATAAAATAGTACCCTGATGTACCGTACTTAACCACGGACCTCCAACTACCCCATAAGAACCCTAAATGCACCACCTTTGAACATGACTCAGGCCTGCAGCTCCTTCACGGAACCTGATTTCAGAGAAGGTGACTTTGGAAAGAGAACAAAATAAAAACGGTGGCGGCACCGATGCCCATCTAGTAACGATGGCAAGTGTTTAAGACGTCTTGAGCTCAGTGGAGCTCGTGTCCTTACAAGCTTTCACTGTCTGTCATGGACACGGCGTGGCGGTAGCCCTCATGAAAGAGATAAAGCGCCAGAAAGAAGGCTTTAGAGCTTATCTCAGTGGAACACTGCCGCCGGAATAAAGGACTCGGGGAATAAAGGCACGTCGCAAACTACAATAGTCAGCCATGTTGTATCTCCCCCTTTCACCACAGCGGGACAAATTAAATTAAATCAATTTTGCATAAAACGAGTTGGCCTCCCCTCCACCTCCTGAGAGAAAGCCAGGACACGCGGGCCGCGGCTGCCTCGGCCGAGCACTCTTTATTGAGGGCTGTGTCCTGATAATGCTTTGTCCTAGAAGAATGTGAAGATAGCTTTCTTTGAATTCGCTCTCTCTACGATGTCCTCTGATGAATTATCCCGAGAGCCCAAGTAGTGCCGGTCTCTCTTGGACGTACATTGGGGTGGGGTTTGTCATGTGGTATCCATCAATCATTCTCATAATGGAGGCTGTAAATGGGTCAGGACATGACAACGGGGAGTCTTTCTTGCTTAGAACCTTGTAGTACGTGTGTAGAGACGTTGGGAAGTGGTTGCAGGGATGACTCTGGTGGAGCGTCTGTTGGAAAGACAGAACAGGTTATGATATGAAATGGTTTTAGTGCCTCAGGTGCAACATTGTGTTGGGCTGCGGAGTTTTGGACCAATCACAGAGGTCTGATTGTTGAAGTTGTGGAGCCGGGATAGGATGAGGACCTGGACCAGCAGCTGAGGAACCTGTTTTGTTAGGAAAGGTCTGATGTTCCTGATGTTCTACAGAATGAATCTGCAGGAATGGACAGTTTTCATGAACTGATCTGAAAGATTTAGATGATTGTCAATTGAAAAACCAAGATTTTGGACCGAGTCAGTTGGAGAGATTGTGGAACCCTCAAGTTGGAGGTTCAGGTTCAGGTAATGATGAATAATATCAGGGGCTTTAGTTGTGTGCAACTTGTGTGCTAATTTACTTTATACACCAATTTAAAGGACCATGATATCTGGATTAGTTCATGATTATCCAGAGGAGAGGAGAAGAACATTTCAGGACCCAGGACAGGGCACCACTCTATCAATGGGGCACACCTTCACTCACTGTGTGGGGGAAATTTAGATAGGGGCAATTCAGAGCATCCTATTGAATCCATGTTTTTGGACGATGGGAGGAAACCCACACAGACACGAGAACAGAAAAACTTCACCGAGATCAGGATTCAAACCTGGATCCCCAGCGCTGAGAGAACAGGGTTCTAACCACAAACCCACATTGTCGTCCAGACTAGTATCTTGTTTTATTAATTGTAACCCAATGATCCCAAATGAGGCGGCACGGTGGCTTAGTGGTTAGCATGTTCGCCTCTTAGCGCTGGGGATTCCTGGTTTGAATCCCGATTTGGGTGGAGATTCCATGTTCTCCCCATGTCTGCATGGGTTTCCTCCGGGTCCTCCGGTTTCCTCAAACAGTCTACAAACATGGATTCGGGGTAAATCGAATGCTCTAAATTGCCCTGTATAGTGTGTGGTTGTGTGTGTTGCTGTGTGAGTAAGCATGTTTCCAGCGTTAGATTGGCGCCCGGTCCTGGGTGTATCTGTATCTGTATAATTAATGAATAAATGAGCCGAAGAAGCTCCGCCCCCATTTTATCTTATCATATTACACGTAATCCTCTACTAGGGTCAGGGGGTGGTATCACATGCCCAAACAGGAAAGAATTGTTTGGGCACAGGGCAGATACACCAAGGATAGGGCAATTAAGATCAGCCAATTCTCCTTGAATCCAAGAGACTGGTAGAACATGGAAACTCTACTCAGATGGGGATTCGGATCTGAATCCCCAGCGCTGAGAGGTGAACGTGCTATATTAAATGTTGACCATATACAGGGGTTGGATAATGAAACTGAAACCCCTGTCATTTTAGTGTGGGAGGAGTTTTCATGGCTAAATTGGACCCCTGGTGGCCAATCTTCATGAATGTCCCATTGCAGCAGTAAGAGCAGAGTGTGAAGGTTCAGTTAG
>JAOUQT010000022.1:5195290-5206232 GCA_025769995.1 Xyliphius kryptos
CTTCATGTTTTTGGAATGTGGGAGGAAACCGGAGAACCCGGAGGAAACCCACGCAGACACGGGGAGAACATGCAAACAGCACCCAGATTGGGATTCAAACTGGGAATCCCAAATGCCGGGAATCCCCTATCCACTAAGCCACCGTGCTGCCCTACTGTTAACTTAAATAATTGTCACATATATTACATAAATAAATTTTGTCCTGTGTGTTAAATGTTTTATTTGAAAGACTGTTATATGGGGTGGAACTGCTACTCTTGTGTTCCTTCATCCAGACATTTGACCACAAAATTACCTTAAAAGAGATACTTAACTTGGAATTCTTGTTCTTTATTTTCTTTATTTTTTTTCCAAGTTTGCTTAAGTTTAGACTCAGAAACTCCAAAAGTCTCCGATAACACCAAAAATGTCGTTAGATCTGTCGCTTGTCACTTTTTGAAGAATAAGTAGCTAGAGGCTCTAAAACGTTGCTAAATATAGTGACAAAACAGTGCAGGGGATCTTATATTTAATTGATGCAAAAGTTGTTTTGATTTATGTTTTTCTTTTTTTCCTCTCTCTCAGTCAGTTAAATAAAGTTTCTTTTTCCGCCACCAAAAAAAAAAAAAAAAAACCAATTAAGCGTAAAATAACATTTACACCATTTGCAAAAAACAGAACAGGTAAAAAGTGCCTGGTCACCTATACTGACCTGGCACTCTATTAAATACACCTCTTTGTTTCGTTTTTCATTAACCATTCGATCATTTCGATATATCATAGAGATTACACTTTGTAGTGATACAATTACATACCGTAATCCACAAGGCAGGTATGATTTGGGTCATGAACAATCCTTATACATGTGTATTGATTTATCACATCTACCTCTCAGTGCTGGGGATCCAGGTTTGAATACTGATCTATGAGGAGTTTTAATGTTGTCACATATAAACTATCCTCCCAATGGACACTTCAATGGCTGCTTCAAATTGTTCCTATACTGTGTCTCTGTGTTAGTGAGTGTGTTTGGATAGATCGGCGCCCTTTCCTAGCTGTATTTGTCCAGTGCCTGAAACTTTCTCCCTGGATGGGCAATAGGCATTGGGAACTCTCCCTCATGACCCTAGTGTAGAATTAAGCGGAAGTTAATGAGATGAGATGCATGTTGAAACAATAAAGTGGCCAATGAGTGTATACATCTTTAGTTAATCTAAAACATGTGGAAAACAGATAATTAGATATACAGGCACAAGACAGGAACTCAAGCTGAATATTTTGCAGTTTAACACGGGACATCACATTCACTCACTTAATCACACTACACACATAAAACATGATAACATCCAGTCAGACAATAATCACAAACAAGAAAATAAATTAATTTGCTGCAGCCTTGAAGAAGAAACACTTTATTTGCCAACATGGTATTATTATTTTTTCAATGAACATTAAAATTATAGTTTAAATGTAAGCTCAAATGGTAGCTCAGTGGTTCGGGTGTTGGGTTATCAATCTGAAGGTTGTGGGTTAAAAATAAATTATAGCAAAATAATTGTGTAATTGTTATAATTTCTTAGGCAATAATTATGCCATCAAATCTGTAATCATCTCGTCCGAAGTGTCTAACCTACTAGTACTAAACACAACACCAGCACAACACCAGTCACTACAGTGTTAAGATTAAAATACAGTCAGGTTGATTTTCTATGTTGAAATCTAACACTAAATGCAATTATTCTGAGACAAGGAACATAACAGAAAGAAACCATAAAGTAATG
This sequence comes from Xyliphius kryptos, assembly GCA_025769995.1. Classification (NCBI taxonomy): domain Eukaryota; kingdom Metazoa; phylum Chordata; class Actinopteri; order Siluriformes; family Aspredinidae; genus Xyliphius; species Xyliphius kryptos. The sequence continues at coordinate 5,197,051 of JAOUQT010000022.1, forward strand.
CATCAAACCCATGGTAGAGTAGCCCATATATCTTTAAAAAGAGTCACTCAGTTGCCTTATCTGTGCCATTTCCAGTTTAACATTGGTTTAAAAAGTAAGAAAAATATTTTTTAAGTATGTTACAATGTTTTAGCTTCTAGCTTGCAAGCTAACATCAGCTACTGTTAAAGCTTATACACAATGAAGAGCAGTGAGATATTATAGAGTTTTAGCCCATCACAAAATGTCCGCCCAGTGTTCACAGGGCAAAATGCATAGAAAGACCCTGAATTACTCGCCAGATTCCAGACACACACACACACACGCACACACACACACATTCGCACATACACGCACACACCAGCGACTGTGTTATATCACCAATTAACCTACTACCATGTAGGTACTGTAAAATAAAGGCATGCTTTTATAGGAAACTCATGCAGACATGGGATAATTGTGTGAACTCTAATAGGAAAAAACTTTTGCCTAGAAGCTCTACCAAAGACTTTTTGACCAAGAGGCAACACCACTAATAAATAATAAACCAAATTAACCAAATTTGTTCAGGTATTATTAGTCATGTTGCCATTAAACTAAAATAAATGAATTATTAAAAGCTATCATAAAGATCATAAAGCTAATCACTAGTAAAATACTTAAACCAGTACAGTGAGTCATAATGTCCATTAGAATTAATGTAAGAGATCATTGGATGAAAATAATCATCATAGTGTTTTACAATCAGCAGCAAGTTGGAAAGAATAACATTATAATAGTATAATAAAAAAAAGTGACCAAACCTCGATGACCTTGGCTTTCACAAAAAAAAAAAAATACAAATAGCAGGGAGTTTTGTCTAGCCACTGTAATCACAGCTTTTAGGAAGTTTAGACTTTAAAAATTGTAAAGCTGCTTGAGATGATAAAGACTGGATTTCCAAGCGATAATACAACAAAAAGAAATTCTGATGCAGACATGCAACAAGCAAGTCTTTAATTTTTTTAAACACCTTTGTCAAATCAGTTTTCATTTATGGAGTGGCTTAGCGTCATTCATTGGAAAGCCAGGCTAAAGTTGTAGACATCTTTCACTACTACTGCCATTTAGCAACAGCATGTTAGAAAGCATCACAGCGCCATATTAGTGCACAGTGTCAGCTTTGAAATTTTTTCGGTTTTTAGCCACTGTGAAAAAAGATTTCTATTCAGAAAGACTTAAAGGGTCATCTTAATTTAACGGTCATTTATCGCCCTCTGAGTTCAAGCTGATGGCACAATAGCAAGACCACCCGGCTCTAAATCTATGCCGAAATCTCAAAGCCAGCGTAATTACCCATGCTCTGTGGGGGACAGGTATCAGAAAGAGGCTAAACCACTCACTGTCATCCCCTTTTCTTTCACGTCTGAAAGTAAAACAGAGAAAAATACAATTCTCTACTGTCCAACTCCCCCGACTGAGACATGATTACATAAAGGTAATCAGTTTAGTTGTCTGACATCATGATTTGTGGAATTCACAGCAGCTGATAAGGGGGTTTGGGCAGGAACTTGACAAAACACAGGATACACACACACTTCCCTCTCTAAGACAAAACGCAGCAAGCGCCTCGGTGAACCAGTTATAACACTTTTTTTTTTTTTTTTAAACTGGAACAATAAAGAGCCCTTGCCAAAAACACAAAATCCCACTTACAACAAGCAGGACTTAAGTCAAGTGCAAGGTTATTTACATTTAACACAATCCAGATCTGTGCATGAAGCAAGAATTTAATTAATGTATATACAAAAACGTGTATGTTTTATATTGTCTACAAGCAAAGCTGCTAGTTTATCTCCTTTCAAAATGTAATACGTCTCTAAAACCGGGTCACTGACTTCAGCGCATGTTCCAAAACGGCAATGTATTTCTTTGTGCCCTTCAAGCATACAGACTTTCGCTTTTTAAAAAAGATCATGTCAGTAATAAAATTAGCTAGTAAAGAAAAACAGTTATTGCTCACCTCAACTTTTTGAGTTCGTGGCTGACTGGTCTCCGTTTCAATGGCATAGACATCCAGAAGATACAGGTCAGAGCCTTTTTCTCTATCCAGCTCAGTGGCTGTATGGATAATACCTGTGTGACGTCCAATTGTAAAAAGCCTTCCAACAGCTTTTCCATCACTCCAGACAGCAACAATGAAATACTCCACTCTCGAGCCAGACCCACCAGTGCTAGACACATCCAGGGAAATGACATTGGTACCAGGAGGTTGACCTTCCTTTAAAATGCTGATGTATTTGGGCTGGGAGAAAACAGGACCATCTGTGCCTTGAAGAATGATGGTTAACTCCATTTTTGAGGTCTTTCGCTCTGTTCCATGGTCAGTAGCAGAAACCATGAGAGTGTAGGTTAGCTTTGAAGGGACAAGTTGAGATGCCAGTCGGATATCACCACTATATCTGTCCATGATAAATGTATCAAAGTCACCTTTGATCAACTCGTATTCCACTTCGCCATTCGCACCTTCATCAGGATCATCAGCCACTACTGCTGTCAGAATTGAGCCAATTACAATGTTAGGTTCAGCCACAAGAGCATTCTGTGAGATGAAGTTAGGAACATTGTCATTTTGGTCTGTAATCCATATTGTAACGTTCTTTACTGCAAATCGGCGGAATTCAACAGGAAATGCTTGGTCTGTGGCTTTGACAGTCAGCTCAAAAATGTTAGAGAACTCCCTGTCAATTTCCCTGCTTGTCAGGATGACTCCAGAGGTTGGAATAATACGAAAGTGGTTTCCTCTTGGATTTTGTTGGACAATAGAGTATTCAAGCAGCCCATTAATGTCTGCATCTGTGTCATAGGCTGTGATCGTCATAACCGAGGTAGATAGCGGCAGGTTTTCAGGTATTGATTTAAAAAAATCACCTGGGGTGAAGACTGGGGGGTTATCATTACAATCTCTAACATGAATAATAAGGGGGATAGAGGAGGATCTTTGTGGCCTGCCGTTGTCCTTGGCAGTAATATTTAGTTTGTAAAAAGACTGCGTTTCATAATCTAGCTTTCGGACAAGAAAGATGCTCCCAGTGCTCGGACTAATACTGAAAGTGCCATGATTGTTGTTAGCCATGATGGTATAAGTTAAATCAGCATTGGAACCTGAATCTGTATCTGTAGCTGTAATGGATGCCACTAATTCACCAATCCTCATGTTCTCAAGAATATCCACTGTCATGGTTGATTTAGAAAAAAATGGAGTGTTATCATTTTCATCTAATACACTAATTGTTATCAGGCATGAACAGGAAAGACGGACTACACCCCCATCTTCAGCTATGATCTTAAGAGTGTATGAAGACACTGTTTCATAATCTAACTTTCCAACTATAGTGACTTGACCAGAACCACTATCAATGTTAAATTTGTTTTCCACGTTTCCCTCCAGGAATCGATAGGAAACAAGACCGTTTTTGTTTTCATCTACATCAGAAGCGGAAACCCTCAGTAGCTGGGTCATATTCTGTGCCAGTTCTGAGATGGAAGCTTGGTAGAGGTCCTTGGTGAATTTAGGTGCATTGTCATTGATGTCCTGTATATAAACCTGCACCTTGGCTTGGTCTTTGAGAGGTTTGGGGAGTCCCTGATCAGACGAAATTACAGTAAAGGTAAAAACAGCTGTACCCTGCTGCCGCATTAAAGATTCCCTGTCTAATTGTACTGTACTAGTTAATTCGCCTGTCATGCTATTAAGTTCAAAATTTGGCTGGTACGTTGCTAAAGAGTACCTGACCTCACTGTTTAGACCAAAATCTTTATCTTCAGCAAAAACTCGTCCAATAAATGAACCTTGTGGCTGCTCTTCATTGAAGTGAAAGACATAATTGGTGCTGTTAAAAAGTGGTCGATTGTCATTGACATCATCGACTATAATTGTCACATTAACACTAGCACTCAGGGGCTCCACTGCTCTGTCCCGGGCCACAATAAGCAAGTTATACCTGTCTTGTACTTCTCTGTCTAGTTCTGTCTTGATGTATAACTGGCCGTCTGGGAAAATCCCAAAAACATCATTGGTGTTCCCACTTCTGATGTCATATACAATCTCCCCATTCATGCCAGAGTCTTTATCGATGGCTTGCACCTTGAAGAAACGACTGTTTACCGGCTCTGACTCCAGAATCCCAACCTCATATGAGAGCTGGTCGAATACAGGAGCATTGTCATTGACATCGTACACACTGATGGTCAAGACAAGTGTGGAGATGTGTTGAGGAACACCAAGGTCAGAGGCTATGACCTCTACATTGTAAGAGTTTGTGGAAACTTCTAGAGGTCTAGTAAGTGTGATTAGTCCATGTTTCTCATGTATATGAAAAAGTCCTTTGGGGTTTTGCTGCAGACTGTATGCTATCATGCCATTAGTACCTTCATCTGGATCAAAAGCTTTTGCTTGAAAGATATGGTGGCCAGTTTTCCAGTTTTCAACTGCACTAACATGCTCAACAGGATGGAGGAAATATGGTGCATTGTCATTCAGATCCTTTACTGTAATGTTCACTAAAGTTTCTCCAGTTACCTCACCACCTTTAGCAATAACCTTTAGCTGATAAAATGCCTGCTCTTCTCTATCAATTAAACCTGTTGCTGTTATGTGTCCTGTCACACTACCAATAGCAAAAAGACCTTTTTGATCACCAGATGCTATCAGATAAGTAACATTAGAGTTCAGATCAACTGTCGTGGCTAACACAGTTCCAACCACTGAATGAGGAGCCACGTTTTCAAACATCACAAAGCTGTATTCCCTCTGACTGAAAGTAGGAGGATTATCCTGAGTATCAATAACATTGATGGTAACAACAGCTTGTATATTTGAACGTAGATCTCCTCCATCCATTGCAGAAACCTGAAGCTGGTATGTTGTTTTTTCTTCCCTATCAAGAAGCACCAGCGTTGTGATTTTACCCGTGTTGGTGTTAATGTGAAACTTGTATGAGTCTCCACCAGTGACGGAGTATCTCACTGTTCCATTTTGACCTTGGTCAGGATCATAAGCTGAGACAGTGGCAACATAAGATCCCGGGGGCTCATTTTCTTTAATGCTAGCAAAATATTGGGCAGGGTAAAACACAGGCCTGTTATCATTAATGTCTTTAAGTGTGATATTGACTTTAGTGATAGAATGTAAAGGAGGCCTGCCTCCATCAGTGGCTTTAACATAGAGTAAATAGGATCCCTGGTTTTCTCTGTCTAACTCAGCAGCGGTATTTAACCTTCCTGTTGTTGTATCTAAATAGAACAACTCCTGGACATTAGCTGGCGTCTCCAAGTCAATTGTGAACTGCACCGTCCCATTGGCACCAAGATCTCTATCGAGCGTGGACAGCTGCAAGAGTTCACTCCCAGCTGGTAAATTCTCAACGACTGATAAGTGATACATGGTTTGTGTGAATTTTGGAACCTCATCATTTACATCAGTGATATTCACAATCAGTGTAGTGTAGGATATTTTGGGTTGAATGCCTTGGTCTTTGGCACTGATGTTGAGTACAATCTCAGATGCTGTTTCTCTATCAAGCATAGCAGAACTGGTGACAAGACCACTATTCTCACTTATAGTAAACCAACCCAAACTGTTTCCAGACACAATGGAATAACGCAGGTTAGCATTCTGCCCAGAATCACCATCAGTAGCTGATACACCTTTAATGTAGCTGCCTTTAGGAACATCTTCCCTAACATCAACCCTATACACTGTTTCTTGGAATATGGGTGGGTGGTCATTGATATCGTTCACAAATATGACCAGACTAGCAAAGGAAGATCGAGCTACAGGGGTTCCATTATCAGAAACAGATACAGTAAGGTTATAGGAGGATATGCGCTCTCTGTCCAGCACACTCGCCACTTTGATTAAGCTCAGATTGGGGACAGGTGATGTGTGGACTTCAAAATGGCTCTGCTCATTTCCTCCAAGAATTGAAACTGATATATTTCCATTAGCTGTGGAGGAATCAGAATCTGAAACAGTCAGTAATGCCACTACCGTTCCAATCTGTGCATTTTCATCAACAGAGGCAAATTTTGAAGAGGTGGGAAAGTACCTAAATTTAACAACAGGATCATTATCATTAACATCCATCAGTTTAATAACTGCCTCTGTCCTTCCAGTCAGTGAGGGAACACCATTATCCATGGCATAGATGGTAAATGAATATTCTTTCTTACTTTCATAATCCAATGGGTCTTTAATGATAATAATGCCTGCTTTAGGGTCTATTTGAAAAGGAGTTCCTTCATCTAAATTGTACCTTATGTCTGCATTGGCTCCCTCGTCCCGATCAGTGGCTGTAATCTTCAAAACACTGGAGCCTATTGCAGAATCTTCATAGACACTCGTTTGGTATTGATCCAGATCAAATATGGGTGGGTTATCGTTCACATCCTGAATGGTGACATTAACTTGGAGGAACCCAGTTTTTTTAGGTTCCCCTTTGTCTTGGACCTCAACTATGAGTTGGTAGAAAGATATGAATTCCCTGTCCAGGCCTCCTGTGGTCACTAGGTGCAGAAAGGCACCCTGTCCACTTGGGTTGACTGTGATATCTAAGCGAAATGTTCCCTTGTCGTTGCCGCTGATGATCCTGTAGGTGTTGTGATCCACTCCATTGACCCCAATGTCAGCATCTGTGGCAGTATCTAGGATTACCTGCCGGCCCCCGGCAGCATCCTCCCGGAATGAAACGGCGATGGTGGCATCAGGGAAAGCTGGAGCATTGTCATTGACATCCAAAATAACGATTCGAACCTCTGTAGGGTAAGTGGGCTGACTGGAAAGCACCACAACGTTGATTACGTCACTCGGCAGGGTCTCTCGGTCAATCACTGATGATGTGCAAATGACACCCGATGTAACATTGATGCTGAAAAACTTTTGGCTTTCACCGAAACGGTATGTAAAACCTGGTCTGGTCGCCACTTTGCCCACATATGTTCCAACTGGCTGCTCCTCTAGCACATGAAACTCATGCCGAACTTGGCTGGCTGAGGAACTTTGCCATAAAGTCCATAAGATCAACAAAAGCAGGTAAAACATAGACCTACCTGAAGGCTCCATGTTCAAAGTACCAGTTCAGCTCTCTCAGAGAGAGATGCATCCAACTCAAAGGAAGAAAAAAAAACAGGTAAGAAACAAATTCAAACATCCAACCGCAGTCCGTATGTGTATTTCATTTCCACTTTTACCAATGCAGAAATCTTCCTTCAGTGTCTCTGTGTGTATGAAGATATAATTATTGTTCCCTTTTTTATTTGAATGCACTAACCTCCAGGGTGCAAACAGATAACTTTAAACTGCATGAATACTAGAAATAAAAACAAAGTCTATTGCAACAGGTGTGGCTTCCAAACAGATGTGTTTTAAATGTTCTAAATGCATCTGAATGTACAAAGATCCTGGAGAGGTGGCGCAGTTCTCCGTCTCTCTGTTCTGCTCATAAAGCCACTAATGGAAAAGTTTCCATTGTGTGGACAGTCAAAAAGTTCCAGCTTTCGGGAAGAAGAAAAAAAACTTTAAAGCGTCCAAACTCCATTGAGGCCCCGTTTTAAAAGCTCCATTTTGAAGGAAATACGTGTAATTATTGCAGAAAAATGATGCGCGCTTGCTGAAGTTCAGTTCTCCATAATAACGCAGCTCAAACTTCACTGCGGTCTCCAAAGAACAAAGCCTCAGCGCAGCGAAGCCCCGCCCAGCAGGGCCGACATTGGCTAAATGAGAGTAAAGCAGCCTTGCTCGCGCTTTGTGATTGGTCAGTGTAAGCTCCATTCAAACTAATCATCAGGTAGTGTGTCCCGTTATTCCTCATCACAATAAATAATCAGCCTAAATTCCGCAGACAATAATAATATTTGTATTGAGTGGTGAAACCACTTTAACATCCGTTTCCTCATTGCTTATTATCTAAGATTAACTAAAGAGACAATAAAATGAAATGCATTGTTTGTATATATAGGACATTTGCTGTGTACCTTCATTTAATGTATTATGGATTTGCAGTTTGGCTTACATTTATTATTGGTTTGCAAATCTTAATCCAAAATAACATTTTTAAGTATATTTTGTAACTTTCTCACATTATTCATTCCTTCAATCATTTATTATCTTAATTCACTTAATCCTCTAGGAGGGGTTGCGGTGGGGTTCCCCATGCCCATCCAGGCGAGAACGTCTTGGGCGCTGGTCAGATACACCCAGGACAGGGCCGCACTCACACACGCAGACCATTTAGAGCAATTTAGAGCAGTCGATTTACCTTAAATCCAAGTTTTTGGACTGGGGGAGAAAACTGGAGAACCCGGAGGAAACCCACGCGGACACGGGGAGAACATGAAATTTCACCCAGATTGGGATTTGAGCCAGGAATCTTTAGCACTGAGAGGTAAACATGCTAACCACTAAGCCACCGTGCAGTATGTGGATGTGTGAGTTTGTGCCCAGCGATGGATTGGCGCCCTGTCCTGGGTGTGTCTGGCCAGCACCCGAGATGTTCTCCCCTGGATGAGGATGGAAACCCCACCGCGACCCCAGTCGAGGATTAAGAGTAAGATAATAAATGGATGGATGGATGGATGGATGGATGGATGGATGGATGGATGGATGGATGACTTACATACAGAAGCCAGGGTTTAATCAGCAACCCTGGAGCAATGAAGGTTAAAGGTCTTGCTACCACGCCCCATGTGTAAACCCACATTTACAGTAAATACATTGCATTATGTAATACATTATTAATTTACTGACCTCTTCTATTTTACACTATTTTATTATAAAAAATATATTAATTTCCCCGAATGCTGGAAAACTTTTTTCTTCTATTAACTCCTGCATTTTATTATTACTAAAGGGCTATTTTCTATTAATGCTCTCTTCAGGTTAAACTTAAAACCGATTGTACTGTATTGGTAGTATTGTATAAATGTGTAGTGATAAATGCGTTGAGATGCATAAGAGATACTGGAGGCATTTCTTTTACATTTTAAATGTGAGTTGCCCCATCTAGTGGTCATAGCTTTTTACAAGTTTGTCATAGTATATTAGTAAAGATATCCATTATCTTCCGCTTATTTATCTACGAGGGTCCCGGGGGGGTTCCCCATGCCCATCCAGGGGAGAACGTCTCGGGCGCTCTGCAGATACACCCAGGACAGGGCGCCAATCC
>JAOUQT010000022.1:5206332-5216365 GCA_025769995.1 Xyliphius kryptos
TCAGGAAACGTTTTCCTCCACCAGCATCACATAGTGACCTGGCCACTATCTTGCAAGAAGAATGGCTTAAAATCCCTTTAACCACTGTGCAAGACTAGTATGTGTCATTCCCAAGACGAATGTACTCTGTATTGGCCGCAGAAGGAGGATAAATTATTGTGGTCTAAAACCAGGTGTTTCAGTTTCATTGTCTAACCCCTGTACATATCATATATGAAATATATTTATACATACAGTTCTTACAAAAATTAATTTCTTTAAGTAGCAATGTAACATATTAAATGCAGCAAGATGGTCAGTTCTCATGTAGGGCAACCTGTGCCCTTTTTATGTAGAAATTGCATGTTAGTCTTGTCTGTCCTCGTGGGTGCTAATAGGAGATACCAATCAACAACACTCCTGACTTAGACATACTGACCTCTCTTTTCATAACCGTACAATTGTGTGTGTATGTTAAGAGACATTGAACAAATAACCAGTAATAGTAGTAGTAGTAGTAGTTACAACAAAGACAGATGCCTCACAGCAAGAATGTCCTGGGATTGCTTTCCTGGTGGAGCGTCCTAGGTCCGTTCTGTGGGAAACTTGAATGTTTTCCCTTGTGTTAGCGTGAATTTCCTCAAGTACTGATGGCGTATGACATGAGATGACATAAATAAAAGTAATAATAACAAAATTATTAGGCAGTGACCAACACGGTGGTGCAGTTGGTAGCACTGATGCCTCACAACAAGAAGGACCCAGGAGATCTGGAAATTTCGGTGTGGAGTTTACATATTATCCTTGTGCTTGCACAGGTTTTTTATAGGTAATCTGGTTCTTCTCGCGTGTTAGGTTAAATAGTGTCCCTAAAGTGGTCTCAGTGTGTGTGTGGCGCCCTGTTTAGGGTTTTTCCTAGAATTGAGCTGGCACCTAACTTCATGTAGATTAAGCAAAAGATAATGAATTTATAAATAAATTGTAGGCCACATAGTGGCGTAGTGCACTATGCACATCAGTATATAGGGTTTGAATCTTACGAAAGCGAGAAATGATAGTGACTTAGCATAGTCCAGACTAAATTTATTGGAAAGGAAATATAATAGTGTTCAAGGAAGCGGAAAAATAATAGTTGTCTGAAGTGCTGTCTGGAATACAGAGATCATGATGAGTAAATATACTAGGTCTATTTGTGGAAATGTACAGTCATACAGACTTTGCATGTGACATCATGAACAGCCTTCAGCAGCCTTCACAGCTGGCCACTAACACTTTGCCAACAACTGCACTGATGAAGATAATGTTTATTCAATTTACTTATGGATTTGACTAGCACTGGTGTAGTGCACGAAAAAGTGACTAACAAAAAATGGATAGTTGTATCTGTTGTGTGTGTTTTTAGAACTTATTGTTTCAATTATAGCAAGATATACATGTAGCAACATGGGCCCTTACTATCACACTACCACTACTACCATGTTTCACTCTGAAAATACAAATATTCAGATACTTTTTCCAACCACCTATAAGTAATGTTGGATTATTATAGTCAATTGAGTTTCAGTTAAACTACATTTAGTAATATAGACAGTAATATATTACAGGATTTGAACATACTGTGGTGGTGTATGCGATGCTCATTAGCAGCTGGTGGTATTTCAAACAGTGTAAGCAGAGTTTGGTTCAAATTTGTTTCTTAAACACTACTTTATACATTAAAATGAAATATTAAGAGAAATGGCCAAGAGTACTTTCTTTTTCTCACCATACTTATAGTCAGCGAGCAAGCTAAACATTCCAGGATAGTTGAAAAAAACTGGATAGTTTCCACTGATTTCTCAATGAAATCTAACTTGTTCCAACCTTGTTGTTTTTTTGCCTGGAACAATGAGGGTAGCCTGCCAAAAGCACAAACTCCCACTTACAACAACCATGACTTGTTCAAGTGCAAGGTTATTTACATTTAACACAACACAGACCTCTCCCGAAAATACATACAGCAGGGTTTTAATCAACACATACAAAAGTGTGTGTGAGAGAGAGAGAGAGAGAGAGAGAGGGCATGAGGGAGAGAGAGAGAAAGAGAGTGGTTGCCAGGTTTTCCATCAGAAAACTCAATCCCCTTTAACCAGGCCAATGACTTCAGCATATGTTACAGCACAGCTATGAATTCTCATTTTCTTGGACCCTTTCTGACATAATATGCAAGAACCATCAGAATCACAGGCACACGCTTCCAAAAACGTTCAACCTAATTAGGTTTTCCCAGGCCGGCAAACAGTACGAACAAATCTCCACAGAAAAGTAGCCATTACTTACCTCAGCTCTCTGAGTTCGGGGTTGGCTGGTCTCGGTCTCGATTGCGTAGACGTCTAGAAGATACAAATCGGCTCCTTGCTCCCTATCTAGTTCCATTGCTGTCTGGATCACGCCTGTGTAACGGCCAATGGTGAAAAGCCTTCCTACGACTTTCCCGCCACTTCTGACCGCCACGATGAAATACTCCAATTTGGTTCCGGTGCTACGAGGGCTGGACGCGTCTAGTGAGATGACGTTGGTGCCAGGCGGCTGACCTTCCTTTAGAATTGTTATGTATTTGGGCTGAGAGAAAACGGGCCCATCGGCGCCTTGTAGAATGATGGTTAATTCGGTACGGGACGTTTTCCGCTCCGTACCATGATCGGTAGCAGAAACGACGAGACTGTAGATGAGTTTGGAAGGGACGAGCTGGGACGCCAGACGGATATCACCGCTGTACCTGTCCATTATGAAAGTGTCTGAATCCCCTTTGATCAGCTCGTACTCCACCTCACCATTTGCCCCCTCGTCAGGATCATGAGCTACAACCGTTGTCAGGATTGAACCAATTACGATGTTGGGTTCAGCCACCAATGCATTCTGGGAGATGAAGTTTGGAACATTGTCGTTTTGATCTGTGACCCATATTGTGACGTTCTTAAGTGCAAAACGACGGAACTCGACAGGGACTGCCAGATCTGTCGCTTTGATGGTCAACTCAAACATATTTGAGAACTCTCTGTCAATCTCACTATTTGTCAGGATGACCCCCGAGGTTGGATTTATACGGAAATTGTTTCCTCTTGGTGTTTGCTGGACGATTGAGTATTCTAGCTGCCCGTTAATATCTGCATCTGTGTCATGTGCTGTAATTTTCATAACGGAGGTGGACAGAGGAAGATTTTCAGTAATGGACTTGAAAATATCCCCAGGAGTAAAAACAGGAGGGTTGTCATTGAAATCTCGTACATGAATGATAAGAGGTATGGAAGAGGACCGTTGCGGCCTGCCATTGTCCTTTGCAGTGATATTAAGTTTGTACAGAGACTGAGATTCATAGTCTAGCTTTCGTACAAGGAAGATGCTTCCAGTACTAGGACTTATACTGAAAGTGCCATGATTGTTGTTAGCTGTGATGCTGTATGTTATATCAGCATTGGAACCCGAATCTGAATCAGTTGCAGTGACGGATGCGACAAGCTCTCCAATGCGCATGTTCTCAAGAACATCGACTATAACGGCGGACTTGGGAAAAGACGGCGAGTTATCGTTCTCATCCAAAATGCTAATGCTCAGCAGGCAAGACGAGGACAGTGGAACTACCGCGGAGTCTTCAGCTATGATCTTGATAGAGTAAGAGGATGTAGTTTCATAGTCCAAATTTCCCACAAGCATGATCTGACCAGAGCTGCTGTCGATGCTGAATTGGTTTTCCTCATTGCCTTCCAAAATGCGATAATGCACCAGTCCATTCTTGTTTTCATCCACATCTGAAGCAGACACCCTCAGTAGCTGTGTCATAGTTTGTGCTGACTCGGAGATAGATGCCTGGTAGATGTCCTTGGTGAATTTGGGTGGGTTATCATTGATATCCTGAATGTAAACTTGTACTTTGGCTTGGTCTTTGAGTGGTTTGGGAAGTCCCTGATCAGATGAAATGACTGTGAATGTAAAAACAGCTGTACCTCTTTGCCTTATCAGAGATTCCCTGTCCAACTGTAGTGTACTAGTCAATTCACCAGTGATGGCATTCAGCTCAAAGTTTGACTGTTGGATTTCAAAAGAGTATCTCACATCACTGTTTGGACCAAAATCTTTATCCTCAGCAAAAACTTGTCCGACCAGCGAACCCCGTGGCTGCTCTTCCATGAAGCGGAAGACATAATTTGTGCTGTTAAAAAGTGGTCGGTTATCATTAACATCGTCAAGAATAACGCTAACGTTAACACTAGCACTAAGCGGTTCTACTGCTCTGTCTCGTGCCACCAGTAGCAGATTGTACCTGCCCTGCACTTCTCTGTCAAGCTCTGATTTAATGTACAGTTGGCCATCGGGAAAAATCCCAAAAACCTCATTAGTGTTCCCACCAGTAATCTCGTACTCTAGTTCCCCATTTTCCCCCGAGTCTTTATCTGTTGCTTCCACCTTGAAGAATCGACTGTTCACTGGCTCAGACTCCAAGATGATAACTTCATAAGAGAGCTGGTCAAACGCAGGAGCATTGTCATTCACATCATAAACGCTGACGGTCAACAAAAGGGTGGATGTGCGCTTGGGAACCCCATTGTCACAGGCCAAAACTTCTACCTGGTACGAGTTTGCGGACACCTCTAAAGGCCCAATAAGGGTTATAAGTCCATGTTTCTCATGTATATGAAATATACCTTTGGGGTTTTGCTGGAGGCTGTACTCTATTATACCATTAGGACCTTCATCAGGATCAGAAGCTTTTGCCTGAAATATGTGATGACCTGGCTTCCAGTTCTCCACTGCACTTACGTGCTCCACAGGATGGAGAAATCGAGGAGCATTGTCATTCAGATCCTTTACTGTGATATTGACTAAAGCGTCTCCTGTGACATCTCCACCTCTGGCGATCACCCTTAGCTGATAAAAAGCCTGCTCTTCCCTGTCAATCAAGCCCGTGGCTGTTATCTGTCCTGTTATACTGTTAACAGAAAACAAGCTTTTCTGGTCACCTGACGCTATCAGATAACTAATATTATTGCTCGGATCAACCGTAGCGGCAAACACGGTCCCCACCACTGTACCATGCGCCATGTTTTCAAAAACGACAAAGCTGTATTCCTTATGGCTGAATAAGGGCGGGTTATCCTGCGTGTCGATCACATTGATGGTTACAACGCCTTGTGTGTGTGAGCGCCGATCTCCTCCATCTGTGGCAGAAACCTGCAGCTGGTAAGTTGTTTTCTCGTCCCTGTCCAGAAGCATTAATGTTGTGACTTTGCCCGTGTTGCTGTTGACATGAAACTTGAAAGTGTCCCCGGCAGTGATTGCATATTTGACAGTGCCATTTCGACCCAGGTCGGGATCAGAGGCTGACACGGTTGTTATATAAGACCCGGGCGGTTCATTTTCCTTAATGTTGGCAAAATACTGCACAGGGTAAAACACCGGCGTGTTATCGTTGATATCTTTTATTGTGATGTTGACTTGAGCAGTAGAGTGTAGAGCGGGAGAACCTCCATCGGTAGCCTTAACATGTAGTAGGTAGGAACCCTGTTTCTCTCTGTCCAGCTCAGAAGTTGTACTTAACCGCCCTGTTACTGCATCTAACCGGAATAGCTCCTGCAATTTAGCTGGTGTTTCTGGGTCAAATGTGAACTGGACTGTGCCATTGGCACCAAGATCTGTATCTGTGGCAGAAAGTAGAAGTAGTTCACTCCCAGCCGGTGCATGCTCAACCAGGGATACATAATACATGTTTTGTGTGAATGTTGGGACTTGATCATTCACATCAGTGATGTTCACAATCAGTGTAGTGTATGATATCTTAGGCTGCAAGCCTTGGTCTTTGGCGCTTACATTCAGTATGATCTCGGATGCAGTTTCTCTGTCAAGTATGGCTGCACTAGTGACCAGGCCACTGTGCTCACTAATGGCAAACCAACCCAAACTGTTTCCTGACACAAGTGAGTAGCGCAGGTTAGCATTCTGCCCAGAATCACCATCGGTGGCTGAGACCCCTTTAATGTAGCTGCCCTTTGGAACATCCTCACTAACATCAACCCTATAAACTGCTTCCTGGAATATAGGTGGGTGATCGTTGATATCATTCACAAATATGACTAGGCTAGCAAAAGAGGATCGAGCCACGGGTTTTCCGTTATCAGACACAGATACTGTAAGGTTATAGGAAGAGATCCGCTCTCTGTCCAGAACGCTGGCCACTTTAATTAAGCTCAGGTTGGGCACCGGTGAAGTGTGCACCTCAAAGTGGCCCTGCTCATTCCCTCCAAGAATGGAAACGGATATGTTACCATTAGCCGTAGACGAATCTGAATCCGAAACAGTCAGCAGTGCTACTACTGTGCCAATTTGTGCGTTTTCATCAACGGAAGCAAACTTTGAAGTGGTAGGGAAGTATCTAAACTTAACCACAGGATCATTATCGTTCACATCAAGGAGTTTGATTGTTGCTTCTGTTCTACCTGAAAGTGAAGGCACTCCATTATCTGTAGCATGTACGGTGAACGAGTATTCTTTCTTACTCTCGTAATCTAAACCCTCTTTAATAATAATAACCCCTGCTTTGGGGTCTATTTGGAAAGGAGTTCCTTCATCTAAAAAGTACCTGATGTTTGCATTAGCACCTTCATCCTTATCTGTAGCTGCAACCTGTAAGACACTAGACCCTACAACTGCATCTTCAAACACACTTGTTTGATACTGATCCAAGTCGAACACGGGTGGATTGTCATTCACATCTTGAACTGTGACGTTTACTTGGAGATAGCCATATTTTTTAGGTTCCCCTTTGTCTTGGACCTCAACAAGTAGCTGGTAGAAGGAGGTGAGCTCTCTATCCAAGCCCCCCGTGGTGACTAAATGCAAAAAGGCACCTTCTCCACTGGGGTTCACAGTAACATCCAGGCGAAATGTTCCTTTCTCATTGCCGCTAATGATCCGATAGGTGTTGTGATCCACTCCGTTGACACCAATGTCTGCATCTGTAGCGGTGTCCAGGATGACCTGCCTACCCCTGACCGCGTCCTCTCTGAACGACACGGCAATGGATGCATCCGGAAATACGGGAGCGTTGTCGTTTACATCCAGAACAACGATTCGGACCTCCGTAGGGTATGTAGGCTGGCTGGACAACACCACGACATTGATGGTGTCACTCGGCAGGGTTTCTCGGTCGATCACTGTGGACGTACGTATGACTCCATTTGTGCCATTGATTGTAAACAGTTTGTGGCTCTCTCCAAAACGGTAGGTAAATCCCGGTTTAGGGTCCACGGTGCCCACGTAAGTGCCGACTGGTTGCTCTTCCAAAACGTGGAACTCGTGGCGAACTTGGCTGGATGAGGACCGTTGCCATAAAGTCCATAAAATCAGCAAAAGCAGTTGAAACGCAGACAAACTCCTACCTGAAGTATCCATGCTGAAAGTGCCGGTCCAACTCTTCTAAACAAGGATGCATCCACCCGAAAGTATGAAGAACACACACACAGGGGAAACAAAACTTTTCACAAACAATCCAGAGCTGGGCTTTCACGCATCAGTGCAAGTGTGTGTCTTGGTGGGTTTCATGGAGATTCTTTGCAGATGGTGAAGATGCTTTGTAAAATCTCCTCTTGGGTCGAATCAGTCATCGGTGCAGAAATGTCTGCAATGCAACAGGTCGAAATGCATGGAATTCTGTAAATGCAACAGGTTTCAATGCATAATTTTAAATCTGTAGAAGAAGCTCGTGACGGAAAACCCATACAACTCTCCGTCTCCGTCTCTCTCCTTCTCTCTCTCCTTCTCTCTTCTCCTTCTCTCTTCTCCTTCTCTCATAAATCCAGTGATGAAAAAGTTTCCATTGTAAATAAAGAAAAACTTCCAGCACTTGGGGGGGAAAAGAAAAATTCTCCAAACTGCAACAACTCCCTTCTTAAACACACACACACACACACGTTACTGCTGTGACTCCTTTATTTAAATGTAAAGTAAAATAACATGGACAGCGCGCGCCGAGATCCTTAAGTCCAGTGCAATGTGCGGCAGAATAACGGAACTCAAACTTCACTCCTGTCTCAGAGAACAAAGCCCGAGCGCAGCAAAGCCCCGCCCACACGGGATCCTATTGGTGCGCGGCGAATAAACCCGCCTCATTCGGGCTCTCTGATTGGTCCAAGATAACTCCATTCAAAATAATCAGCAGGTAAAGGGCACCGTTATTCCCCATAATAATATATGATGAGGATTGGGCAATGTATAGGAAAATATATAAGAGCTCATTAAATATAATCTTTATTTATTTATTTATTTAATTATTTATTTAATTATTCCATATACGTCATTCTTTTCAAAAGAATAATAATAATTATTATTAAGGTGTAATATAAATATAATTGCTCAGACGGACATGAAATGTCTTTCCTTTGAGAGCTAGGAAGTTTATCCACATACTACTATCCACTCACTAGCCACTTTATTAGGCACACCTGTTCAGTTACTCGTTACCACAAATATCTCGCCAGCCAATCACAAGGCGTGCAGAGATGGTCCAGACCGGTGGTAGAAACCCAGCATCGGAATGTGGAAGAAAGGTGATATAAGTGACCTTGAACGTGGCACGGTTGTTGGCACCAGACGGAGTATTTCAGGAAGTTCCGATCTACTGGGATTTTCACACACGACTAAGTTTTCTGAATGAAAATGTCTTGTTGACGTGATGGGTCGGAAGAAAATGGGCAGACTGCTTTGATATGATAGAAATACAACAGAAAATCAAATACCCACTCGTTATAACCAAGGAATGTAAAATACCCCCTCTGTTTAAAGTATGCCACAAAGAATTAAGGCAGTTTTGAAAGCAAAAGGTAGGGTCCAAACTTTTACTAGAAAGGTGTACCTAATGAAGTGGCCACTGCGCGTATAGGCAGATATTACCGACTATATCCAAAGTAACCCGTTTATTTTACCCCATTTCTGTAACCTTTACCCTTTAGTCTATGCCCTTTACTCTGTCTGAGTAACTATCCACTATTTATCTGAGTGTTGTATTCATTACGTATAAATAAACCTCTAATGGCTGGCATTGTGCTGTGTGTATTACATAAGTGAGTGCTGCCATCTAGTGGCCCTTAATATAGTTTTTGCTTTTGAATAAATACGATATTATCGATATCCCCTTGCACGAGTGAGTCTGTATCCATTAGAACTCTGAAGGATACATAGACTGGCTGATAAATAGTGTCCCAATCTCTACTGGTGCAGTCGACCCGATGTTGTGATAGGTTGAACCCGGCATACACTGGCACAGCACTGTGGATATTGATTGATTTAAGAACATGATGCAGTCAACTTTCTGGTTTCCTCAAGTAGGGTTCGAGTGTTTGTTCTTTGTCTGGAACCGTTAAGGGTGACCCTTTTGTAGGAAAGGTCCAAATGTTATGGCTCTCAGACTCATAGGAACGCTGAAGCTAATCCACCATGGTCGCAAGGTAGCGATCCTAGGAGAACATAACCCTTATTAATCCCATAGTTAAAATATTAAAGGTAGAATGTTGAAATATTGCGGGAAAATATAAAAATAAAAATTATAAGAAATGTAAAAACGGACAGAGTAAGCAATATTTTACAAACTAGAACCTGCAGAAAGTGTGGTGTGCTGCACCAGCGCACCCTTGTGCACCCATGAGAACCGCATTATCAAAATAATTAGCATTTAGCTAAATAAATTAGCAATTAGTATTAACGTAAACGTTAGCATCATCAATTAGCACTTAAGTTAGCATTAGCTGTTATAAATTCATTAGCATTAGCAATTATCACTAAACGTTAGCATTAACTGTTATAATTAGCAGTTATCACTTGCAGTTATAATTAATACCAGAATTAGCAATTGGCATTAGCAAGGAAAAACTGACCATTAGCAGTTTGCATTAGCTTGTGAGACAGAATACATGTGTGTGTGTAGGAGAGGGAGGCAGGTAGAACTGTCCGGCTACAGGGAGAAGTGGTCACAAAGGTGCAGGAATTCAGATATTTAGGATCAACTGTCCAAGCAGATGGGAAGTGT
>JAOUQT010000022.1:5433053-5453746 GCA_025769995.1 Xyliphius kryptos
CACACAGACACACACACAGACACACACACAGACACACACACAGACACACACACACACACACACACACGACATATACGTAGGTCAGGGAATCTCAGCCTCATTAACTTCAAGGTCTTTCAGCATATGGGGGGACGGGACGGAGATTAGACTCGACATACCCCTAGAAAATTGATGATTAGCAATGATATTTAAGCAGGTCAAATTAAGTTGTTTATTAATTTAATATGTTTCTGAACAAATGCAGTTGCATCTACAAAGACAAGCTTTTACAGTGATGAGACTCTGGTCCTAACTCTACAACACACTATATGTCACAGACTGGATTAGCTACATTGTTTATTGGAAGTTTCAGACAAGTTTAAGAACAAAAAATCCTCTCTACTTTTTTTATTTTCACTCAGTTTGCATCATGATTGAGCTCATGTGAAAATGCACGACATACAAAAATTACAATGCACGACTAAATGTCTTGTTCTATTATGTGCCTGAAATTAAGCACAAAAAACAAACTGACAATGAAATAAGGAAAAGATCACTAGTTTAATGTGCAATTTGATGGCCAAAATTAAAAAAAAAAAAAAAAAAACCTGCATAACTGTATTTTACATTTTAGATCATGCCTGTGTTGCTGTGCATGTGCAGCTCTGCTAAAAAAAAAGTAAACAACAAAACATTACACTACTGCTAAGGAGTTTTTTTTGATAAATTTTTAAAAATATATATTCAATTATTATATATAGGTATTGCAAATGCAAAACGGTGAAATACAGTCCCACATTACCATTACCTTCTGTTCCAGGTTGTGGTACATTGTGTTTGTTAATCAAAGTTAATTGAGTGAATAGTCTAAGAGCTAAAAAGAAAATACTTTTACAATTATGTTAATTATGCCCAAAATGTCTGCTAACAAAAAAAGCTTTTTATAAATAGCATGATCATATGTAAATTAAATATATTCTATTAAAAAAAAGTTGAAGTATTTGCATTTGTATGGACCTAAAAATGGAACCGCTACAGTATCCCATTACAAAAAAAATAACTATAACTTTACTTTCTTTATCCTAACATGTGAAACTTTGTAAATACATATTAACTGTGCATAAAAAAGTTTGATTCATGTAAAATCATTCATGTGTCGCACTCTGTTGAGGGTAGATGGATTGTACAAAAAATTCTGAATTTTTAAAGTCATTTATATGAACTAGTCTTACCACTGATCCTTTAAAATATCCAGACATATAGCTCCAGTTACTGAGCTGATGTTGGGATGCCAGATCTTTGTAATAAACCGTACCTAAAAAACAAAAAATCTAATATCAGTTTAAAAAAAATTATGTCTCCAAAATATAAGCTTAAAACATTGGTGCAGAAACGTTTCATTTTGTCCCGGTTGATATTTTGCGTCCCACCCTTAACGGATAAGTAAAATTCCAGAATAACCGGAAAAGTAAGAAAAGCGCTTTCAGTCACATACCTTCGGGGGATTGAATGGATATGTTTCTGGAATTTTAATTTCTAGCTGATATCGACCACCTAGGGGGAAACACATAAATCTGATATATCTGTCACATTGCATGATAAAAGTAATAAACTGAATAACAAAAAAAATGCTTGTAATAAAATAAAATTTCAAACAACGACAATTTTTAACAAATGAACAAGAAAGTAACTATGTTTTTTAAGTAATAAAATGTACATAACTACTGACAAAAACTGTCCCTGACAAAAGTCTTGTTGCTTATCCAAGTTACAGGAAGAACAGATAACAATTCAATTGATTGAAATGGCTTATATGCAAGTCCTCTGGAATAAGCTTATAACGGGGGAAAAATATGGTGTATCATTTGTTAATTGTAATTATTTAACAAGGACAGAAAGGCCAGATTTAGCTTGGACAAACTTTACATTTAATACACAAACATGCTGCTATAACATCAGAATATAAATTCATTGAAAAAAAAAAATTAATAGTCTATGACTTTCATGAGTCTATGACTTTCATGAGGACTGCATCCAAACGTCTTGGCAAACTCAAATAACTTATTGATGAAGTCACCAGGAACGGCAAAGAAAGCAGTCTTGCAGGGCTTCCAGAGTTCATCAAGATTTTTTTTGGTTTTATCTTTCAAGTCTCCACCTTCATCCTACACCAGACATGCTCAAAAACGTTCATATCTGGTGACTGGGCTGGCTAGTCCTGAAGCACCTTAATTTTCCTTGCTTTCAGGAACTTTGACATTGAGGCTGATTTATCCTGCTGCATTTTCCCTCTCTTGTGGTTTGGACAGTAATGGGCAGCAAGACTGTCTTGATACTTTGAGAGTTATGCAGAGTGGATGTTAAATTTACACAAATTAAAGTCATTTTGCAGATGCTTTAATCCAAAGCGACTCTCAAAGAAGATAACACAAGTCAGTAGTTTTAGGAAAAAACTGTTAAAAAGCAGTACCATCAAACCTGCATTTTACTCAATCTGACTGTTTTTTTTTTTTTTAATAGCAAGTGTCTGTGGAAGAGGTGTATTTTGAGGAGTCTTTTGAAAATCTTGAGTGACTCAGCCTTACAGATGTTGTTGGGAAAGTCGTTAGCAGTGGTTAATAAAATGGAATGAGAACCATGATTTTTTCTGAGTCAGTTGAATTTAGGGTCTAAGTGGAGTCTTCTGTAGTATTTGCAGCGATTGGGATGCAGTCCAGTGGATGATACATCAGAAAAGTAAACCTTATGCCAATTTTCCATTGTCCATCCTTTCTGCAAATTGTGGCCATGGAGACAACTGCGTGGAAGAAATCAACAAACTGTAGATATAGCATTTTATGGTGACCAGTTCTCATGTAGCTCCACTGCAGTTGAAAAAAGGCTGACCCTGGACTGTCAAAGCGACTAACGGTCCTCTCGAGGGGGGCTCTGTCTGACTTGGGCTTGTCATGAACATCACCAGAATTTTTTCTGATCCTATCCACTTGACGTTTGGACCCATCAAAGATGTCTGCCACCTCTGCAACAGACTTGGTCTTCAAGGAATTTAGGATCAGCACTTTGATGGTTGAATCATTAGCATGTTTTTAGGTTGCACTTAATTAACGTCTGGTGTGCTGGGGTACTTTTTATACACAATTGGGAATGTGTTAATTATATTATAGGTACCAGGTGATGCTGTAATCTGTGCTCGCTTGAATTACATAAAGACATGACAAGACTTCTGTCTTTGCAAAACATGTAATGGGCTCTAAACCAAGCTGTGGACATCAGTGCACTTTTTAACAGTTTTATTTTGCACACAGCTGTGAAAACAATAAAGTGAACCATATAATGTAACAACTGATTGATTATAAATAAAGTTAGATAGCATTTTAAGATACTATATCCTTATGCAACAAGACCTTTGTCAGGGACTGTATACCCTTAAGTCATACAACCAAATTCTAGTTTTCCAAACACCTAACCCCCCCACCCCCCCCCCCCCCCCCAAATAAAATAAAAAAAAAAAAACGCGGGCTGAATAACTGCAGAGTTTCAACCATCCTCTGGCACATCAGCTCAACTTGTGTGCCAAATATTTTATGGTATGGGTTTCTGGGTCAGAGCAGACGCCTTACATCTCTATGCACAACATCAGATGGAGTAGTGTAAAACAAACCACTGTTGAATTTTGGAACAGTAAAAATAGATATTCTGGTGTGATCTTCGCATTTATTCCTCCACTGCTATACCATCTGTGGTGCTAGATCTTTACCCACATGTCTATTCAGTTGGTTGCAGGAACAAAGTACTAGTTAAATAATATAAGGTAAATAAAATTAATCATCATCTCATGTTAGTGACAAATAGAAAAATTTACAATCAATACTTACAGATAGATGAAAAATGGTAGTATGGGGTATAAATATTTTTCTATTTAAGTCAATTAATCAGTTATACAGCCAGCGATTCGCTGCATCTATACTTCTGCAAGAGTATAAATTAATGTGTTTATAATGTCGTCTATAATGTTGCATATTTCTAAATTCTGCACATAGGTACACACATCTCCAAAGCTAAGGGTGGCACTACCTCATTATTATCATTGTTCAGCAGATTTTAGCACCACACAATATACTAGGATAGCACAGTGTATCATAATGCTATTTTTGTTTCAAATATTGATTTCAATTATTACTCATTTTCTGTTACAAGCTAATAAATGTAATGTAAAACTTTATAAAACTTTATTTTAAAAGAATATATTGCTATATTTCATCAAACAATAGTTTAATTCAGTTGTAAATAAAGTAGACACTAATAAAAAAAACATTAAAATCAATAAAAAAGACAGTAAACATTAATTTACTTCCCTCCTGTTTGTACCTTCATACGGTGTGTCAGGTGGTCCTGCAATCTCTCCCTTCAGTTCTGTGAAGTTCTCATCCACTAAATCCACTTTAATCTGGTTTTTGCTCGTCTGTTAATGAGAAAGTTGAAATCATTGGTTTTCAGCATGTATAAAAAATTCTGAATATGTGCTTGGTCAAAAATGTCTTTCACACTAGGTATGTATTAGGGTTCATACCACCAACTGACAGCAGTTGTTAGCAGTAATGGATGGATAACATACATTTAAGCAGTGGCCAAATTGGCTTTCTGATTCTTACTGCTGATGAACGAGTTGCATCTTATGGTAAAAACACATTTAACACTTGTCACTACTCTCAACCCTTTAATGAATTTTAAAATAAATAAAAGGACTAAAAGCCCACAACAACTCTGCACTGCAAACCAAGCCTGGATAAAATGTTGTAAAACAAATATTATGATTTGTAATATAAAATTCAACTATCTGTTGATTGGGGTGGCACTGTGGTTTAGCGGTGGTTCCCAGTTTGAATCCCAATATGGCCCTAGTAGAGAATTAAGCAGAAGATAATGAATGAATGAACCATCTATATGCATCATGCCAATAAAGTGCATAATAGTCTGTGCCATTACATTTTCTATTTTTTAAACAAAGTACTGAAAGAACAACAAACAATTTGGGCTAAACCAACTTTTGGAACATATTTGAATCTGTGCATGCAATTTTAACACTACTCAGGTAAAGTGCAAACTTATTGTAACAGCTAATACATAACAAGAACAAGGCATCAGTAAAGAACATGCCAAGATGATAAAATTGTTACATAAAAGCATCTAAAAAAAATGTAAACTGTCGTATTAGTATTAATATTAATATTCAGGGTGGCATGGCGGCTTAGTGGTTAGAATGTTTGCCTCTCAGCGCTGAGGATTCCTGCTTCAAGTCCCAATCTGGGTGGTGTTCCCATGTTCTCCCGTGTCAGCGTATGTTTCCTCCAACAGTCCAAAAACATGGATTCAAGGTAAATTGACTGCTCCAAATTGCCCCATATAGTCTGTGTGTGTGAGTGCCCAGATATTGATTGACGCCCTGTCCTCGGTATATTTGCCCAGCGCCCGAAACGTTTCCCCCTGGATGGTCATGGGGAAACCCACCGCGACCCTAGTAGAGGACTAGGCAGAAGATTATGAATGAATATTAATAATCAACACAGTCATTTACAGCATTGAAAAATTAAGAATGAAGAAGCAAAGAGCACAGCTGTCACTATTTTTTGAAGTACAATGTGATTCAGAACAAAAACATGCCCAGGTTCTGTCTTTTTTTGTTTCAAAAACTTAATTCGAACTTTGTTTTCTATTTTGGCACGACATTCCGAGTACATCTGTATCATGGCAGTGCTGGAGAATTATTTGTGGCTGGGCAACTCTTTTGCAGGTCAACAACTTTAATGAGTTTTTGGAAGCCCTTAATTTCCACCGTTTTGAAAGGAACCATATCCTTTGCTAAGTAAAAAGTTACTGCTTCTGTTACCTCTCTCCATCGTTTACTCGTCTTCTCATATGGAGGGTCTCTATCAAATGCAACGATGCTGCGATTTTCAGTGATGGCGTATTGCAGACACATTATAATCCTCCATGATCTATTATCGTCATATCACACTCCTACAATGAAGCCAATTCAATTTAATTAATCAAATGGAACTTCTGGTCAGTAAAAGAGAAATTGTAAAAATGGCTTGCTGTAACCATGTAAGCTCATATTTCTTAATACTCGTCTAACCAGGTCTGATCTCATCGAACAACAGTAGTGCTATGCTGATGTGCTAGCTGGCAGTGCAGCTTTCTTTAATCTGTATGGCTTACTAACAGAGCTGAACTGTGCATCCGTTTGTGTCTTGCTTTCTTACCAGTATTTTGTGACTACCTGACAGAATAAGAAAAAAATCTATTCAAAACATGAACTGTCACTCAAACGTGTTTATATGAGCAAAAGAGATACTAAATAGTATTTGAAATGTGACAGCACACCTAAAAGAACCATAATCCTATCATATTGTGGTTTCGTCATGGAGTCCTGGTTCAGGTACAGTTTTGTGTTTGGGTAAAATGGAATACAACTGACTACAGATTAAACACAGAATTTAAAATTGTTGATCAGCTAGTTGATCTCCTAGTATATACGCATCCAAATTATTAGTCAAGCAAAAGCTATGTTAATGCAGAAAACCTGTTTGAATGGGGCATATACAGCGGAATAAATTAATAATAGTACAGTGATTTATAATTAATAGAAAAAGTACTTTAGCTGTCAGGAGAGGAGAAAGTTGATCACACAGCTTTATAGATTTTTCTACTTATCTGGGACAAACCTGTAGCCATACTCTATGGCTACTCTGTGTTTACATTAAATAGCTACAGTTAACTGCAAAGGTTAAAACTCTATATTATATTTTACTGATTTCCTCATTTTTTCCAAAATTTTAATTACTTTTTTATATAAATAGTAACACTGTTGTATTGGGGGTTACATAAAAAATACTTTTTATCTCCTGTTCCGTTCTAAATAGATTTATGAGTTCTTAGACTGACTGATTACTATAGTGTCAGCACTGGTGGCAGCAGCAGTCACAAGGGTCACAATATGGGCAGCAGTATTCCTTTGCATAATTTTGTTTAGGGCTTAAGGGAGGTCAAGACCAGTTTGTGCGTTTCACTTCGGCAAAAATTTCTTCTAAATAACATTAGCTCTAAAATGTTACTGAATTTATTTGTACAATTATCTTCTTGTGAAAAAAAAGGTAAAGCAATTTTAGAACCTTCTAACATTGTGCACACCATTCAGGTGCGCAACATCTACACGGGCAAAAGCCAAGGTGATGTGCACATGCACAACATAGCAGGTCTAGGTCTAATTTATTGTTCTGTTTAAAACCTGGTGTATAAAGATAAGAGTTGTGAAACCTCCTGGCTCCAAACGGCACACTTTTGATGAGACGATCCTATCTTAGAGTCAGTGGCAAGAACAACATTCGGAATGGTTTCCTCATTCGACAACATAGCATTTACTACACATTGAACTGTTTAGCAAATATGCATCCAACAGCCATAAATGACATTTTGAAAAACACAGCAGAGATTTGCACACTGTATATTTTTAGGAGAATGTACACTACAAGTCTATGTGCATTAAGGACATTTCAAGTGCATTATATAGTAAGCTAAAATTACATTTGGAAATTTGACCACCACAACATGGCAAAATTTAAATACGTACTGTTATTATTTTTATTTTAGATGCAAATGCAATTGTTAAAAAAAAATCCCTGCAATAATTTAAGGAGATTTCCTAAGAGTGCCATTTAAGTCACCTGGATTTTCTGCAGTTTGTTCATATCACAGAGAATAACGCAAATTATTGCATCATAAGATTTTCGAAATATTATGCAACCTTAGAGCAAAGTTTAAAGTCAGACAACTTTCTAACACATCCCAGAAGTCTTTACCAGAGTCAGTGCTCTTAAAAGCATTTGATGCGCCTCTACAACAAATATGTTTTTAATAAATCTTATTTAATTTACAAAGTGACGTTTCCTTTAATTAACACTAATGTGATTACAAAAAGTAAATAATACATTTTTGTAATTAAGTGTTATTAAGACAATAAAATCGTTTTAAGGTTACGTTTTAAATGCTTTTAAGATTCTAAAAGTCATCCATATCATTTAAATTGTTTCGAGCGATAGAAACGCAACTACAAAATAGTAGCCCACGTAAATGTATTAACAAAGACTTAAAAATATACTAAATGAGCATTTGTATGATAATGTGAGAAGGCTAAGTTTAAAGACGAAACACTGGTATCTACTTATTCACTGATATTAATTAAAAACAATATAAAAACCGCTAACAGTATCATGTAAAGTGTACATGGGCAATTTAGTGCACCTGTGTAGGGAACATGAAGTCATTTGATCTTTAAGAATTCTGACAGGCAAATCTGAGCTGTCTGCCAGGGTGCAACATAGGATTACGTATTGTTGCTTATGTACAATACAAAAAAACTTCAAGCAGATTAAGGAGTACTTGAATAACTCATGTAGACGAATAGTCTTCTCAAAACCTTAAAGAATGGACAGTTAGGAGTCAAGGCCTGCTTCCCCACAACAGTAGAGCCGAGCTAGCTTAGCTCAGCAGTAGCATAAAACAGTCTAATTATGACATTTAATAATATGACAAATTTTCACTTTTAAAATAGGAAATCACTAAAATAAAAACTCCTCGCCCCAGGTCTATTAGAAGGTCGAAGCCGTGTCTATTTATGTAGAAATAGTAGCTTTGTTGGGTACAAACCGTTAGCACACAGCTAATGCAGTACAGTCACAAGGAATTTAAATGTGTTTTAGTTCGTCGTTGAAGCTCAATTGTAAAATTACTAATTAACCTATACACAATGTACAAACGCGCATAATTTTCTGACCTCTTCACTTTTGAGGACTTCTTTAAATTCCCGTTTTATCCGCTGCACCGCGATGTTAGCCATTCTGCTATGTGTGTGGTTGTGTGAGAGTTGGGAGTTTGATTCCAAGGGGTGTCGACTCCGTAGTGAGTCGGTTCTATTGAGGTGAAGAGTCGACTCTTATATTCCTGACGCTAGTTCAGCATTTTAATTCAGGTAATTTTTCGTCTAGTTTTTACTGCAGTTATATGCGTAAGTGTTCTATAGTTCCACTACAAAAGTGAATTTAAAAACTAGCTGTAAAGAAGTTTACAGGGACATTAGGCTACAACAGAAAAGATGAGAAAATGTGCAAACGGGATTGCAAAAAAGTTGGGACACAAAACAAATTGTGAATAAAAACTGAATGCAATGATGTGGAGGTGCCAACATCTAATATTTTATTCATAATAGAACACTAATCACAGATCACAAGTTTAAACTGAGAGAATATATTAGTAATGCAGGCTTCTGAATGGAGCATTGATATCAACTTGGGTTTTCCTTGTCCTCTCTGGTCTGGATGACATGGTGTCCCAGTGTTCCATAAAAAACCTCAAAGCGTTACTCATCTGACCACAGAACAGTCTTCCATTTTGCACCACTCAATTTTAAAAGACCCCTGGCCCAGTGCAAACATCTGAGCTTGTGGAGCTTGCTTAGAAATTGCTTTCTCTTTGCACTGTAGAGTTTCAGCTGGCAACACGGTGGATGACACGGTGGATTGTGTTCACTGACAATGCTTTCTGGAAGTATTCCTGAGTCCATTCTGTTATTTTCTTGACAGTGGCATTCCTGTTTGACGTGCAGTGCCGTTTGAGGGCCCGGAGATCGGGCACGGTTGAGGATGGTAAAAGTCTTTTATGAAGTTTATGAAGCCTTTAAAAATGTTAAATTTGGCAAATATAAAATAAAAAAAATCCTAAAAGTAGATTAAGACATAAAAGATTAAGAATTTTCAAAAAAAAAAAAAAAAAGGTTTACACAATACTAAAAAAAGATAAAAGTTTTGCTGCCCAATATACCATTCAAAAGTTTGGACACACTCCTATTTGCCCCATTTATTGTCTATGTTATCAGTTTTTCTTAAAGTATAGATAAACTTTGTAGTTCTACAGTTAAAAGCTGTAGTCTAAAACTATGATAACAATGTTGGCACTCAAAAAAACCTAAAAACTCACAATCATTACTGTTTAGCCTGCCATTCGCTGTTGTAATACAGTAACGACACATGTGGTGGCGGTGTTCCCCCCCCATTATAGTGTCTATACCAACAGTTCTCTTGTTTTATTTTTTATTTTAAATATCTTTAAATACATATTGGGTGAATATGTATATTTGGTTGGCCAGTTTCCATAATGCATCTGCATATATAATTTCAATTTTTTATATTTGCAGACATTTGAAATAATATTCTAAGCATGTCAGCAAAAAAAAAGCAATATATATATATATATATATTTTTTTTTTTTTCTTCAGATAATCGCCTTGTAAAGGCATTCTGAAATAGCTAGATGTTTTTCTTTTTATCCCATCCTGAATAAACTTTGTGCACCTTTAGTGAAGGCTATACAGCTTTTTTTGTTTGTCAGTCAAAGTTGTATATCATACTTAGTATGGAACCCTCATTATTGCTTTGTTCCTTCTTCTATTCCTTAACCTCATCATTCGTCTCTTCATACAGACAACAGTGATTATCCCCCCAATAAGCACAAATAAACTTACAGTCACACACACACAGAAGAAAAGCAGAGGTTCATTTTCACAGATCCAACACATGACTTTGCTTGAATTGAGCTCACATGAGGAGGTCATATGGTCATTTCCTTGGCTAATGCTTATGGCAGAAAGCCCCCTGTGAGAAATAATGTCACGGTAGATAGAAACAGAGACTTTTGGTTGAGAGTGATGGTGAGAAGAAAGAAAGAGTCCAAAATCTGGAGAGTGATGATCTTGCAGCTTCCAGATGTAAAACCCGCGCAGATCAATACCATCCAAATCACGGGCTACAGAGAGAATATGGTTAAGGTTCAAGTTTAAATAAATACATTTTATAAATTAAGTATTTACTAAATGGAAAAACTCCTGGTCAGCACTGTGGATTAATGCTTAGCATGTCTGCCTTTTAGCACTGGGGATTCGAATCCCAATCTGAGTGAAATTTTCATGATCTCCCCGTGTCTGTGTGGGTTTCCTCTGGGTTCTTCGGTTAACTCCCACATCTTAAATGCATAGATTTAAAGCATTCAATGCATAAATTGGCTGCTTTAAATTACCCCTATATAGTGTGTGTTTCTGTGTGCCCAGCGATGGTTTGGCAATAGTTCTCCTCCTGGATAGACATGGGGAACTGAGGAGTCCCCTTCCCACAAGGCCTATTAGAAAACTAAACAGAAGATTTTTGACAATTAGTTTTTTAACCATGTGAAATAACAAATATCATTACATCACAGGCACAGTAAACAAATGCATTGCTATTTTTTGTGACAATGGCAAATGTTTTGAGTTAAACCTCTCCTGTCCTCCATCTTCACTCCCAAACTTTCGCACTGACATAGTCAGTCTAAATGTGATTAAAATTTCTATGATAAACATTACATTACATTCTAAATGGATATTAATTATAGTAAAAAAAAATGTATTTTTGGCACTACTAAGAATGCATACATACTGCTTAAATAATTGGCCAGGGAGACATTTTTGTATTGTATCCAAAATATTTATGTCAATTGCATATGAGACATAGATAACAGATGTGTTTGCAAGAGATTGCTGTAGTGTATTAAAAATCAGAAAATGAATTCAGATCAGCCGTCAGGTACAGTTTTACAACGTCAACTTGGATTAGCTCACATCTGCAGTTTTCCCACTATGCTGAAAAAACAAAGGACTTTGTATTGAGCAGATTGTGACTAGAATATTTTTTAACAAGTATTCTACAAGTGAAAACAGACATGCTTATCTTAGATCTGCAAAGAACAAGAACCTTAAAGAAAATCTGGATGAAATTGTTTGTGGCATGACTGCCTCATTAACAATGTCTTTAGTTTTATGATCTCAAAGGTTCTCTATAAACTTTCTAAAGCAGCTAGGTCAGCAGATAAGATGTATAAGCACGAGGACATGCTTCAGTAACATTGTGTACTCAGCCCTTTGACCACTAATCACATGCAGGCGAGATAGTGAGAAACAAAACAATATATTTCCTTTTCTGTTGGACCATTAATCTTTACATTGCATTAAAATGTAAAAAAAAAAAAAGATTCCATCCATCCATTAGTTTCCGCTTATTTCTCTACTAGGGTCATGATGGGGTTCCCCATGCCCATCCAGGGGAGAACATCTCGGGCGCTGGGCAGATACACCCAGGACAGGGCACCAATCCATCGCCAATCCATGGAAACCCCACCCAGATTGGGATTTGAACCGGGAATACCCAGCGCTGACCGGCGAACGTGCCAACCACTAACCACCGTGCCCTACATTATAAAAGAGCTTTATAATTTTGTTTCTTACTTACCCTTTAATGCCTCATTCAGGTAGGTTTGTAGGTGTTTCTGTCTCAGCTGATCATCATGGGGTGCCTGGTCATCAATACCTGTTGCTGTTATAACAACTGAATGACTGTCCCCATAACGATTCTTCACCCACTTCAGAATTCGACGGAGGCCCCAGGGCACAATAGCCTGCCGCTTATTAGAAGACAACCATGTTGGATCGGTCATAAACATCCAGTCATGCTCTTGAATTGACTTTGGTTGAATTAGTCGTGTGGTAAAATGATTAAGTGCAATAAAATCAAGGGCGTTTTTAAGTTCAAGTTTCTCATTATTAGAAAACAGTGGTATGGAAACAGCATCATTCCCATCTTTTAGGAATGGATCCAGAAAACGAGCCAGCTCAAATAACAAGAACTGCTGAGCTGCATCAGTGTGAGATTTTATAAATGGATTGGCGGGTTCAATCCAATCGGCATGCAGGGCAAAACTCAATGTCGCTCCTTGCTGGAGACGGAATTGTGTGTGATAAATATTCCATGCACATGCATGTGCCTTCAGCAGGTTTCTTACGACCATCTGTTGATCCTCCCCACTCACATTATAAACTTCTGCTAGCCTGTTGGGTTCATTAATGGTGATCCAAAACTTTACCAGCATTCCAAACTTTTGAAAACAGAACTTAGCATAGTCAGCAAAGGCCTCAGTCGTGCTTGCATTCATCCATCCACCTTGGGCATGCAGAGAATTCGGCAAACCCAGAGTGTGGGACCTCATGCTAGGGTGGTATAGTGTCACAGCTACTTGTATTCCTTTCTTCTGAAGCTCAGTTAGCATGCATTTGTAATATCTCACTGTTTCAGAGTCAGCAGATGAAATATTACCCTTTGGGAAGAGCCGGGGCCAATCCAGGGCAAATCTATAATGCAAAGCACCAATAGTCTCAAGAAGACGGACATGACGTTGAATAGTGAGGAAATCTGTGCACTGGGAAGGTCTTGTGTGAAGCTTTACTCCTAAAACTGGACTTAAGGAACCATCACCACTAAAGTTCCAGCGATACAGCAGTGGATCGGTAAACTGAGGTGAGAACGGCTGTAGATGTACCTTTAAGAAATTACAGTACACAACAAGTCATTTAGCAGGTCTGGGTAATTAAAGTCTAGGTAAACAGCAGAATGCTAGTTTTGTAAATTGTACAGCAAACTCCATTTATATTACATATTATGTTATTATAAAAACACACACCATGTTTAATTCACTGGCTCTACACAAAACTAGAGAATGTAGACTGCAGGCAACATACTTGCTGAACATCTACTTTTGCAAGAACGTATCTATCCATATTGCAAGCGTGTCTGGATTCTTGCTGGAAGAATGGTGCAGAGGTAAGCATCTTCACCTTGCAGCAACAAGGTACTAGGTTTATTTCCCAGGTCATGAATAAGGTCATTATTGTGTGGCATTTGCATGTTCTCCCTGTATCTGCATGGGTTTCTACTGTTGATACAATATTGGCCCGTAAATGAGAGCGTGTGTGGATCCTGAGTATGTCAGGATCTTCTGTGTCTGCTAAGAAAAAGCAGAGTGCAACTGACAGTTGCTTCTTTATGACTGTGAATGTTGTTGACTGCAAAAAAATATAAATATTGATAGTAATAATCAGGTGATGAAAGTATTGTAAAAAGTCAGGCAGTATCAATTATTTAGATACTTGCAGCCTGTATTAAGAAACTAGAGGATTACCTTTTGAATGACTGATGGCTTTAGAGTTTATGTATTTAAAATGTATTATTATACTGAGTTTATTATAGGGAGTCTGTGTTTAACCCTGTGTTCTGACCCCAACCATTAAGTGGGATACTCGTAAGTCGCTTTGGATAAAAGTGTCAGCCAAATGTAATGTAATGAAATGTTTGTCAATTAAAAATCAAAAATAAATATCTGTAATGAATATAGTGTGAGTTGTGACTATGGTGTCCATGCCGGTGGTTTTAATATATAAATTTAATAGTACATTTTCCAAGGACAGGACAAGGAATGATGGAGCAAAGTTTCAGCTTTCTAGGTACTTGCAAAATCCATGTGAGATTTTTTGGTGGCGATAACAAACGAATGTAGGAAAGCAAGAACCCATTTTTTTTCAACAACATGATCACGGCGCCAAGGTTCAGCCTAGTGAGTACTCAGGAAGAGGAGAGGTCTTGCATTCAGGGGTGATATCGACCGAACCATTGCATTCAGAAAAGTTATTTACCCTCATTTGTCCTCACCTGCAGAATAAAATCAGCTACTCCAAACTGGAAATCACAGGGAAAACGCCCATCAATTTCACGCTCTGGCTTTTCAGCAGGGAAGCCATTGTGCTTGACAATCTCTCTGTAATACTGGGCTGTTGTTTTTGGTACCCTTGTGCGTGCATCTTGGTTAAAATTAATGTAGAATAAACCTCTTCTTATGCTGTATTCATTATTCCACTCATATCCATCCACAAGAGACCATGCAGTGTAGCCAAACACCCTGACCTTGTCCACAGCTGCAGCTAAAACATTAATAAATACACACAGAATTACAGTATTTTAATGATAGCAATTAAACCAAACCAACCCCCCCCCCCCCCTTTATCTTTTCATCTAAACTGTAATGCAGAAATATCAAATAATCTTATGAATTTATACTTAAGGATTTTAACATAAAGATATAAATTAAATTATAATTTGTTATTACCACTTTAGTCGTTCAGAAGTTTACCGGCTAAAATTGTCTTTCTGGCTAAAATAGCAGATTAATTACTAGAACTTGATGTGAATAATAACTATTTTAATAAAATATATTTATTGAGAAAAAATAACCAATAACAAACATTCATTTATTATCTTCTGCTTTTACTAAGTTCGCAGTAGGGTTGCTCATGCGCATCCAGGGGAGAACGTCTTGGGCGCTGGGCAGATACACCCAGGACAGCTAATCTATTGCTGGGCACGCTCACTTACACACAAACACAAACATTTAGATCATTTAATTTACCTTAAATCTGTGTTTTTGGACTGTAGGAGAAAACAGAGAACCCGGAGGAAACCCATGCGGACATGGGGATCAGATTAATTCCAGATCGGTATTCGAAACGGAAATACCCAGCGCTGAGAGGTGAACGTGCTAAACACTAAGCCACCGGGCTGGCCCTAAATTTATTTTTTTAATTATTTAAAGGCAGTGGGGTGGGGGTAAATGCCCTGTCTGGGTTCTCAACAGACGAGGCTGTTATCTGGAATGGTATAAACTGGATAAAGAAGTCCTTACTGTCACTGCAACAGCAACATCTACTGCCCAGGCTAGGTGCTGGCACATTGGACAGATAGACATGGTAAGCTGGATTGCAAATCTTTTCTTTATTTTCATCACGTTTATAATTAGGATCGTGTTTATTAATTTTGCCTATAGTCCATGTATGCATAATATTATTATTATAAATTAATTCATTCATTATTTTCTGCTTAATCCTGTACTAGGGTCACTGTGGGGTTTCCCATGCCCACCCAGGGAAGAACGTCTGGGCAGATACACCCAGGACAGGGCATCACTATGTCGCTGGGTACACATTCATTCACATAGCCACACACATACACACACTATACAGGGCAATTTAGAGCATTCAATTTATCTTGAATCCATGTTTTTGGAATGTGGAAGAAAACCACAGGACCCGAAGGAAACCCACGCAGACACGGGAAGAACATGGAAACTCCAACCATATTCGAACTGGGAATCCCCGGCACTGAGAGGTGAATGTGCTAACTATCATTACTATTATTATTAACACTCTTACCTTGAAGCACTTGGTTTATAAACCTTTTCATGAGAAACATGGCCACTGTGTCCTCCACGCCAACAGAGGAATCAGAGAACCACCCACTTTCAGCAACAAGCACTTCTGGGTCTTCATACTCCCTCTGAATCCACACCAGAATCTTTCGCAAGTCCAACACTCCTGTCTGGCCAAAACGAGCCAATGCTTGCCCGGCCTGTACAGAATTAGGGCCAAATGCCAGAGAGAAGAAATCAGCAGTTCCACGAACCCAGAGCTTCTCCTCTGAGGTGAAATTAGGAACAAGACCTGGGTGTGAGGAACGGAGGGAGCCTGGGTAGTCGCCGTTGCCGTGAATGGGCTCAGCAAACCAGCCAATGACAGTCTCCATAGACTTTTGGCACAGTTCAACATTGGATTGGGTGGCCATTCCTTTATATGGCTCCACCCAGTGGGAGCCAAGGGTGATGGAGATTTTCCCATGCTGATGAGGGCGGAACAGATCATTGTAAATGTGCCAGGTCTTAGCATGTGCCTGGAATAAAAAGCCCCATTATGATCAGTTAAATTTGCAAAAACAAAATAAATTTGTATTTTTTGTTTTCAGTTACACTGTACATATGTTATAGAGTATTACAAGTAATACATACTACTGTATCTAGCATAATATGCATATTTGAATAATGTAAGCATATCAGTGAAATATTTCTACTATTGTTTTTGTTGCTAAAGGAAGTATTTACAGTAGTGTGTCAGTATGTACTATTGCATTTTTCCAAAATCCAAATTTTTTACATTGCGGCACGGTGGCTTAGTGGTTATCACGTTCGCCTATCAGCGCTGGGAATTAGCGTAGGTTTCCGCCGGGTTTTCTGGTTTTCGCCCACATTCCAAAAACATGGATTCAGAGAAAATTGACTGCTCTAAATTGCCATGTGGATCTGTGTGGATGTTTGAATGAGTGGTGTACCCAGCAATAGATTGGTGCCCTGTCCTGGGTGTATACCATAGCCTAGTAGTTAGGGTGTTGGGCTACCAATCTAAAGGTGGTGGTTTCAAATCCCAGGTTCACTGAAGTTTCCAATATTGGTCTTTAACCAAGACCCTTGTATCATGACTGACCCTGTACTATGACCCCAACCATCAAGTTTTGTTACTTGTAAATCGCTTTGGATAAAACACATGCAAAATAACCAAATGTGAATGCAACTTAACTTAAACAGTTATAAGTTAATATGCAAAAAAGCTACTTCCATATTAATAGTAATAGAAATATCATGGTCAAGATTATCATCATCATAATTGTTCACACTAACTAAAAATCACAATTTACAAAATAAAAATGAATGTAAAATCTATTTACCAATAAAAATGAAAACATATCAGCTATTTTTGTATTTATATTGTAAGTTGTGTAGTGATTGCACAAGCTGAAGTAAAGGTAAATCTAGTATAAAAAAACAGGCATAAGGGAAAATAACTGTTTAACAATCGCCTGTGCATTATGACTATAATTTAAACTTTTAAAATAAATGGGCTTGAATAAGCTGAACTTTCTAAGCAGCTGATATAGAAATAATGTTTAAATTCATATTCAAATGTGTTATTGCACTATATTCTTCACTGTATTCTTCAAACAGAAACACATAAATATTTTACTTTATTGTATGTGATTCGGAATGTATTGCAGAATGTATTGTACAAAATTATTTGAGAATGTTTTCCTCTGAATGGTACATTTCAAAGGATCTTTAACTACAACTGATATACTACTTAAAAGCTAGAAAGTAAAAAATGAACTTAGAAGTCCCCTTTACCCTTTTGCCCTTGTGCTCACCCTGATGAGGTTGTGTGCAATGAGAAAGGTGTCAGCGAGGTCACCACCGCTCAACCCAGGAGCATGAATCCCTGCCCCATAGCCCAGATATGCTACCAGGAGTGGGTTGTGTATCGTGATCCAGTATCGGACATCTCGCCCAAACATTTGGAAACAAAATCTGGCATAGTCTGTGAATAATTGCACTAACTTTGGGTTCCGCCAGCCTCCCAGATTGTCCTGTAATTGTTGTGGTAAATCCCAGTGAAAGAGTGTTACAACTGGCTCCAGCTTTAGCGCCCTCAACCTGCCAATGAGTCGCTGATAATGTTTCACAGCTGCATGGTTCGGCAGTCCAGTAGCAATTCCATCTGGGAAAATCCGTGGCCACGATATTGAGAAGGAATAAAATTTGACACCAAGATACTCAATTGCTTCAATGTCTTTTTCCCAGAGGGAATAACTGTTGCTGAATGTGTCGTTCATACCAGCTTTTTGCAGAAAACTGTCCCATATTGATTGTCCTTTTCCATCAACATCCAAGGAACCTTCAGTTGGAAATGCAGCCGTCCCGACTCCCCAGAGGAAGCCCTTGGAAAATGTTCCAGACAAAAATCCATCTTGGGCTTGAGACCCATTCCATACACTTTTCCCATCTCCTGATACACAATCCATCACATCCAAGAACCCCCCAATCAGGAGGAGAGATAAACCAAAATCACAGAACAGGATATGGGTCATCTTAAAAATTTGGTTATAAAAGACAAGCAGAGCACAGAAGTATTAACAAAGAAGTTACACTCATTGTAGAGGTACATTTGTCCAGCAAAGAACACGTCTCATTGTTTTACCTGCCTGAACTGGACTATGACTCACAGCCCCTTACAGAGTCTTTCAAAGGCTTATCAAATAAAAGAAGGAGGACCTTCAATCAATGATTAATGTGAACTCCAATGCTTTAGTCCAGCTATTATCTCCTCTCTTCCTCTGTGAGTCAAAGAGTCAGAGTGAGTGAGATGACAATGTGTGAGAGAGTGAGACAGAAAGACAAAGACATGCTGGTAAAGAGGATTACAGTAAGATAGATTAAATAAAAAGAAAGGGCTAAATTAAGAAAAAGAAAAATACAGCAAATTAAGGGACCTGGAGCAATACATAAAAGGGAAGATCAAGAAGGATTTTTTTTTTTTTTAAAGAAAGCAATAAAAATCCAGACAACAAGACAAAGACTGACAGATAAACTCGCGGAAGAAAAAAGTAGATAGGAAGTCAGAGCAAAAGAAAGAGTGGCAAACAGAATCAGACAGTAAGACAATGTGTGTTTTCTGTTTGAGTGAGAGAGAGAGAGAGTACATAGTACATTTACAGTACATACTGTATATATCAAAAACATGTATATAACATGGCGGCACGGTGGCTTAGTGGTTAGCACATTTGCCTCTCAGGGCTGGGGATTGCCGCTTCGAATCCCAATCTGGGTGGAGTTTGCATGTTCTCCCCGTGTCTGCGTAGGTTTCCTCCGGGTTCTCCGGTTTCTCACACATTCCAAAAACATAAAGGGAAATTGAGTGCTCTAAATTGCCCTGTATAGTGTGTGTGTGTGTGTGTGTACCCAGCGATGGATTGGCGCCCTGTCCTGGGTGAATCTGCCCAGCGCCAGAGATGTTCTCTCCTAGATGGGCATGAGGAACCCCCCTGCGACCCTCATAAAGGAATAAGCGGAAGATAATAGATGAATGAATAAATGTATATAACGTGTATCTTTTATGTAAATTTGACAAAATGTTTATTTTAAGTTTATAACAGTAAAACTTATTTTATAATTAACATTTATATTCTTATTTTTCTCACCTATATTTTTGTTGTAATTTATTGCGGTACTTTTATTGTATTGTATTTTCTATTGGTAATTGCTATAAATCTAATGGTCTGATGGGTTGCACGTTCACCTTTCAGCGCTGGGTTCGATTCCCAGTTCGAATTCCAAACTGGGTGGAGTTTCCATGTTCTCCCCGTGTCCGCGTGGGTTTCCTCCCACAGTTGGCTGGTCTAAATTGCCCCACAGTCTGTGTGTGTGCGCCCACTGATGGATTGGCACCTTGTCCTGGGTGTATTTGCCCAGTACCAATGGATGGGCATAGAGAATCTCCCCACAACCCTAGTTGATGATTATGCGAAAGATAATGAATGAATGAATTAATAGATGAAATAATGCTTTGGCAATATTGTTTTACATACAGTTATGCCAATAAAGCTTCTTTAAAACTTAAATCTTAAACCTTGAGAGAGCAAGAAAGAGAGGAGAGAAAAAGAGAGACCAAGAAATACATACAAACAGAAAAAACTGACAAACAAAAAAGCAACACTGTTTCCACTCTATATGAGATAAACAGAACAAAACAGAAAAAAAACATATTACTTGAATCATCAGGTTGAACAAATAAAGCAAATAAAGCTGTAGCTGATTGAATTTGATCAGGCTGAAGTGATCAAGATCTTATTGTTTGGGACACCAAAACAGGATGTGATAACGTTTTGGAACCGGGCCAGTCAGGCATTTATTGGATCAAACTGCCATTACTGCTTTCTTTAAGGACAGTTTCATATAAACACATCTTGTCCTTTTCAATTCTGTTCCACGTACACTGTTACTAACACAGACATGAGAACACATGTTATTTAAACCTTCAGACACTCCTGCTTAAATCCCAAATTCAGTTGTTTTTTATTAACGTTACTTTTGTA
>JAOUQT010000022.1:5587716-5610555 GCA_025769995.1 Xyliphius kryptos
AATCTGTTATATAAGTATTATATAATAAATATAAATATATATATATATATATATATATATATATATATAAATAAAACAGTGTGAAATTCTGTTTTTGTCCCCATCAAAGATTTCCCCTGTGCAAGTTAGTTACCTGCTTAGTTGCAGCATCTGAAAGGTTTCTGAGGGTCCACAAGCAGTTTTGCACCAGCCTCTGGCTGGGGTCTGTCAGATGAAGACCAAGAGCTTGCATTCCTCCTGAAAATAGTCACATTAACCTATTTAGCATGTGTATTTACAATATTCTGCATTCTGCTTCTGAACTTATAGAGTACAAGTGTCTGTTTGCAAAATTCTCACCAGCCTCAACAATTGCAGGTTTATTACTGGAACACACAGAGAGAACTTTCAGTACACGGCTGGTGGTCCACAGCAGCTTTTCATATGTGTAGGTCCTCATGATGTTCACCAGGGCCTGGGGGCCACCACTGGCCAGGATAATCAACTAAATATAGCAAAAAAAAACAAAAAAGAACAAAAGTTCTTACAATGCCACAGTCTTCACACAGTACACACAGATTTTACAGGGAACATTAAGCGATGTAAACCATGACCGCAGTTTTAAAAGCATACAGACCTTGCTCTCTTGGTTGCCGTAAGCCAAGATCTGAAGACAGTCTGTGGTGATTGCCAGGAATTTCACGTTGGTCTTGTTCAACAAGGCCACCATTTTTTGCAGCCCACCAGCCAGACGGACAGCCATCTTGGCACCTTCCTGGTGCAAGAGGAGGTTGTGCAATGTGGTGATGGCATAAAAAAGCACACTGTCCACAGGAGAGCTGGAACAAATACAGAAAACTGTATTAACTATATTCCTTTAAGGCAATGTCAACGTTGCCACATATAAAATCATTTCAGACAAAAGCAAACTTTCAACTGGGTATTAAAAATGTGCAACATACCAAGTACCATTGGTTTTATGACAATTTTAGTTAATATGAAACGAAGAACTTTAGGTCAGTCTTTGATAAAAATTATTTTTTATATTTTTTAATTCTAAAAAGATTTTAAAGCTGGGGGGGGGGGGGGGGAGTTGTTAATGCTTGATTTTGCCTTTTAGACTAAGGATTTAACTTTTATTGGAAGGGAAATGTTTAGCAGAAAACTGAAGTTAAATTTTCAAACCCATTTTAACAGCCTTAAAACTTACCCAAGCATCTTGACGAGAGCAGGAATGCCACCAGATTTAAAGATGGCGAGCAAGCCCTCCCGGTGGTGGGAGAGGTTGTGCAGTGTGCCGGCTGTGCAGCGAGCAGTCTCCACATCGGCTGTGTTCTGCATGGTTCTCACGATGGCAGACACCATCTGAGGTGAGCGCATAATGGCGTGGCGTGATGCCTCCTTTTTAGACAGCTGGTGCACCATGACCGAAGCTTTGTTCACAACCACCTGTAAATAAAAGAAAGTTAGAAATTGGAAACAAAACAATTGAATTTTTAAAAAGGGCATGCAGCACCTGACTCAGGTTTTTGTTTACCTGGTCTTCATCATTTAGGAGCTTGGTGAGCTCTGGAATGGCTCTGGTGGCAAGTTCTGCATCATCCTGATAGTTGATGAGGTTTACAACAGCATGTTTGAGCATCTGGGAAGGTTCTGCCAACCGCTGCACGTTGGTGGGATGGGCCGTGTCAAACTGAGTTGAGGGAATTTGCATGCCTTCGTCCAGGGTCTCAGGAAACATGGCGGCACGAACACGCTGAGCACGTGTCATGGCATACTGCCCATCCATGTCTGAAATTTAAATCACAACTTAAGCCAAAAAGCAGAAATGGTGAAATATAAACAAAGTTAGCGGAACCTAAACCCATACCTGTGACCTGTTCTGGTGTAAATGGCTGGCTGAAACCCTGTTCCCAGTCATACAACACCTGGTTGTCCAGGTCCTCATCTTCTGGGTTGCCCTTGCCAGACAAAGAGGGTGCTGTGGTTGTGGCCCCAGAATGAATACCCGAATCCAGATAAGACTGCTGCTGCCAGTGGCTCACTGCAACCTTCCGATCCTGCTCCATCGCCATGTCCAGCTCCATCAGATCAGCTATACAAAGCCACAACAACCGCAAAGAATACCATTTTATTTAACAGTTGCATTACTGTATAGATGAACACAAACTTAATTATTAAGACTAAGTCATGGACTAACGACCACTAGCCTTAAGCATGAATTAAATATAACACACTCCAGAAATTACAAGCTAAAAGTTGAACAATGTGGAATTCAGAACATTTCTTTACCATATTGTTATTCATATATATAAATATAAAAGCAAGGCACACTTGGAATATATCCGAAATTAAAAGAAATTACCAATAGACACCAATAAAGCGTATACCAATTTAGAGCATGAATAAAATAATCACTAATAACTTTGATTGTGCAACAAATTACATTTTTTTAAAGTCATTGGAAGCCATCTCTGCATCATAGACATGGTAGTTTAAGTTTAAGTCGGCTCAATTAGCTTTTTTGGTTTGGTTTGAAAGAAAAGCCTGAGGGTATGATGCTACCAAAAGGTTATATGTCTGATCTAAATCCTGTATATGATCGAAAACAAACTTTGGACCAAAATATTATAAATTCTTTAGGAAAGGCTTTTAAGGCATTTTAAATATTCATTTAGAAAACTCTACCATTGTTCTCTCAACGTTACATCTTGTGACTATCTAAAAGCTTATAGACAGGGAGGCACACAAGTGATCAATTTAAAGCAAAATAAAATGAAAAATGCCAGATTATATATGGACTAAACGGCCACACCAAGCATTAAACACCTTCAAGAGCGCCTTTGAGAACAGATGAAAAATAATGAGCATTCCTGTATAGACATTATTTTCTTCAAAAACTAATTAAAAACCACAATCAACAGAATTTAATATTTCTTATAACTCATCCACTAGAATGAAACATGTTTATTTGCTATAATTAGTGCAGTCCAATAAAGGCGGTATCAGATTTGTAACATTTGTACAGGCAACCTTCCAGAAAATATTAATGCTTTAGCAAAGATGATTATAGTTTCTACAACATTAGCATCATACCAAACACACCTGAAAATTATTCACAAGTTGTTGTTTTTTTTTAAAATATAATTCTAGGAACATTACTGAAAACATCAAGATGGACCGGAATATAAAATTTAACTCAATTAGGTCCACAGCACCCCAAATCATGTGAAAGCCCTCCCAGAGGAGTAGGGGCTGTGTCAGCAGTCAATTTTAAACTGGGATGATTGTTTACAAGCTAAGTCACTTTTAATCTTTGCAATTAAAACTAAGATAAAAGAATGTAAAGTGTAATTAAACCAATTATTCAGAAACAAACGAGCTGTAGGTTTTTAAAGCCAATGCTTTGTATTGAGCATCAAGGAACAAAACCCTTTGAAAACTTCCTGCATGTTTAAACATACCTCAGCTAAGTTTCAGTCAATGTGTGTGGTATCGCTGGGTGTGTTCATGTTTGCACTGAAGGGGGGGGGCTCAGCCCAAGTTTTGAGGTCGTTCATCACACGAGCAACTGTTTACTTCCCTGATATAATTAGATTCAGTGAGACAACATACAGTATGTACTTACACTGGGTAGCCATTGTGGTGCCAAGCACTCAGTCCAATCTACTTCCAAATCTGAAGGAAAAGAGAAAAACGGGAATTAGTAAATAGTACAAATGTGGTGCAAGTCGGTCAAGTTGCAAGAGAAGACATGCGATACAGGCTTCCACAAACAGCCTGAAATCTGATCAGCCCGTATTAAACCCGTCGCTCCTTTCAGACAACAGCTGTCTGTATGCGAGTGGGGGCTGGAGCCATGTAGTGCCTCAAGCTGTGTGTAGTGTCTCAGGGAAACTCCCAGCATTCAAGCAGCTGGAGCCCCCACCCCTCCTCAACAGTCCTTCCAGTAAAACATTCCTGGACTTAGTCAGCTTCATTCATCAGCACCAAGTTGCACTGACTCATCAACCAGGATGAACAAAAAAATAATGAAAATAAACAAATCTGGTCCGAGTCAGTTGCTGCTTGTCCCAAGGGTGTCTGGGTTTTTGTGGAGACAAAACCCAACAAGAATTATGGTGTAATAGTAGTAAACTGCTTAAATTAAGCTTAAACATTTGTAATTGCAGTGCACATTTGCTAATACAAACAAACATTT
Source organism: Xyliphius kryptos (assembly GCA_025769995.1). NCBI lineage: Eukaryota > Metazoa > Chordata > Actinopteri > Siluriformes > Aspredinidae > Xyliphius > Xyliphius kryptos. The sequence goes on from JAOUQT010000022.1 coordinate 5,591,897, forward strand.
TACTTTTTTTAAAGCTTTTTTTTTTTTTTTAATAAAAAAAGAATCCTTTCAATTTAAATTTGGTTATATGGCAATGGTGTTTTGTGAGTAATCACTATGCCATTTATGAAGTACTTTTTAAAAAGCAGCACAAAAGAAAATGTACCAGCCTGTCTGTGTACATTCTGTTAATTAGTCACAGTCATTAAACACGATCATTCTGTAAAGTTCAAGCAAATGTTGTGGTTGTCAGGCTACAATGTATTTTGAATACAAAACAATGTTCACTCAATTCCACCACAGTTGGTATTATTTTCAAATAAAGTTAGAAGTAAAATACAGAGACCAAATTAAGTTCAAGTTCATTTGGCTGCCCAAGTGTAAACATTTACTTACAATAACCCAATCCACAGTTAGCAAATTAATATCTGCATGTTTCCAAACAAATCTAAAAGTTATCCAATTAAACAGGTTTAGAAAATTATTAAATCTTGTGGTTTCCCTGAATTTCTTTGATTTATTGATCCTGATCAGTGCTGACAAATACCAACATTGGAATAATAAGAGGACCAAATAAAACTTTAAAAGCAATGAAATATCACAACAAACCATTTAGCTAGATTTTGATCAAAAGACACAAATACAGATACTTCTAGCCAATGACAATGTTTAAACAAAAATCCAATATGAGCATCAACTACACTTAAAGGCACAGTTGTGACCTAACATATTTCACTTATTTGAAACACTTTCTATTTATTCCCCTTCAGCTAGTTTCATTTGTGAGATTAGACATTTATGTCGGATGTGTGGCTCACACTTTCTATTCTAGTTTATTTTAAAGGTGTTGGATGGGCTACGTCATGACTGTGTGTGGACCAATCAATACTATACTCTGCCATTCATGCTGTTATACACTATGCATTGCTTTCTGACGCAGTCATGGTGGATCAAGAAAGAGGGAAATTATTGGGAGGGGGGGGAGCCTGTATTTTCACCCAAACAGTTTTGTTATTATTGAAATGACAACAGCTTAGTTTGTCATTGGGTTGAAATAATAATTGAAGTGTGTCCCAACAGTTTCTTGATATTTAAACACTAAAAACGAACTAAAATCTGAAAAATCTTAAAAAAGTAGCTTATTTCCAAAGCCATCACTGAGTAATGAAGCAGTGACACTGCACTTGGTCACAGCTGTGATTTCTCCATATGCAGATAATTATGTTAATAAAACTTCCTAAAGAAAACAAATTCAAAAAGTTACTTTAAAATGCTGTTAAAAGTTTTCAATGGAATATAAAACTCATGATCATAATAAAGTCTTGGCAGAAATCTGGCTTTAAATCTACAATAGACACTTAATCAAGTAAACCTTTAACCAGCCCCAACCTTTAAGCAGTTTCTGTAGAACGTGAGATGAAGTCAAACGGAAATCAGTGGCTTCCTGAGCTGACTGGGAGGGGAGATTTAAAAGTGACTGCCTGGAACGCTATCAGTTATTTCCACCAAATAATCACAGAAATCATACAAGCTCATTGTCTAAACCTCTGTGTTGACCGTGAACAATTATAACTACCAAAACAAGTAATCAGAGGTAAAACAAAAGTGTAAAAGCTTTTACACTTCAAACTCTAAATTATTTAAAGCAACCACTTAACATTAGTTGTAAAAAGTATTGTGGCTGAAGAGACCAGACAACGGTTAAACTGTATAACTTTCCACACATTTCTAATATTAATAAAATATTATAATCTCATCTGCGTAGGTTTCCTCTGGGTTCTCCAATTTTCTCCTACATTCCAAAAGCATGGATTCAATGTAAACTGACTGCTCTAAATGGCCCCATATAGCCTGTGAGTACAGTAACTGGCATTCTGTCTTGGGTGTATCTGCCAAGCACCTGAAATGTTCTCCCCTGGATACCCCCACCTCAATCAGAAAAAGATTTCACTAAATATTTGGGTTTTTTAAATTTTAATTGTATTGAGCTTTTTATAATAATTTAAGACATTCATTATTAAAGATATACATTTGTCTGTTGAGTTTCAAATGTTAATTAAATAGGACTACGGGTATATTAAAAATCTGAATTTTTTCAACTGATTGATGGCACTCATGTTTGTGTGCACACATGCACCTGTTTACTTTGGAATGCCAGAAACCAGTCATTATGGGTAACCCTACAGCACTACAAAAATAATTTACAGCCAAGGAACTGAGTCCATTGTTGAGTGAACTAAAAACATTAAAGAGGAAATAACAGCAAATACATCTATGGATGCATTCTTTAAACTTAATTTCTCTCAAAAACTGCACTATTCTTACTTTGAAGCTAAACAGCACTTACTCAGCTCTTTGCAGTTTGCTGAGTTTGCACTGGAAAAAGAGTGCTTAAAAGAAACAATGGACAGAATTTTGATGAAGCAGTCACCAGTTTAACAACCAACAATACGGCAGTTTTTGTAAATGACAAGCCAAGAAAGGCAGCCGTTTAACCACATTGCTAATTGCTAATGTTCATACTTGGTTATATAGGGTCGACTTCGCTGACCGAAACAAGTGGACAGATAAGCATGTTTATTCACTCTCTCCATTAGAAACGCATTTCGTGCTCACTTGTGTTCAGATATCAATTGTGTTTTGATCACGTACAAAGACAGACTTCATTTGCAATTTAAAAGGGAAAAAATGTTGTTATAAAGTGGAACTTGGATGTTTTTAATTAAAATCATTCCAATTTGCTTATTATACGTGATTTGTTTACAAAGTTAACTGATTGTATTAAGCCTATTATATTACAGACTGAAGTTAGGAGGATAATATTTACTTCACAAAAATGCTGTTCCAATTACATTACAGGTTTGAAAGGGTTAGCGAATTAAGATTTTTCCTTTGTAGTATGCAATTCCAGTTTTTTCTAAGTGCAGCTGTCTTACAGGTTTAATAATGCACTACAGGCTTAATAATTGTACTATTGGTAAACAATCCTGATTCCAGTCCACATTGTAAAATGAACATGACCAAAGAGAACCTCCAAATGTGATTAAGGTGTTCATTAAAACACGTGGAGCTACTTTACGTCTGAAGACCTTGTGATTAACCTGCCTGCGTGAGCAAATTTTATTTTACAAAATTCCTTTATCCAAAGAGATACCTTGTTTTTTGAGCTAGAGAGGAGAAAACTACTTGGATTTCTGATGTAAACAGCAGAATTCTCAGATAAGTGAAAAAATATGTCTTCCAACTATGGCACCAGCACAGTGCAATTCTGCAACAGTAAAGACGCCTGTGATGTAACTTTTGTTGCAGACCCAGATTAACCTCATTAATGAAGCAAAATAAAGAAATGATCATAGGTAGATGACTAAAAATAAGATAAAACAAAATGAGGAAAAACTGCACACTTTAGGATGTAGTACCTTTAGTACTATATAAAGCAATACACACAAACTTGCCATTGATCAAATTTGTGCAAGAAAAAAAAACAACTAGCACATGGAACGGTTCCATTAAAAAAAAAAAAGTGAAGCAAGTGACAATGTTCTAAAAGCCTACTATAGTTTTAACAGTTTGCAGTACTGCAATTAATTATATGTAGGCTTTTACATTTAGATAATTACAGGAAGCCGCATTTCTAAAAACATCCTGAACTTAGTGCTGGACACTTCACACACTGCTTGTGTGTGCAGGCGAGTGCCAGGGCAGTACACTGCACCACTTCAGATGTCAGCCTACACACATACAGAACGAATATTTCTAATAGTAGGGCTTTGAGGTTGTGCCAAAATTAATAAATGAGGCCGTGTACATGAAAATGCTTCATCTAAAAGTGGCAGCTGCAGGAGCTTATAACACCGTACTCATTCAACAGCAGGGCTCTGATCTGATTAAAAAAGTAACGATTTAAAGCGTATAGGAAACGATTCTCTTTATGAAATATATTGCAAAATACACTTAAAACTGCATTGTCAGAACATTCATGTTCATCCAGGTGTTTCAATCCAAAAGGACTTACAATTAAGCAACTACACACGTTTAACTGATTTAGTCAGCTGCTCCAATAAAAAAAAAAAAAAAAAAACTCAACATCTTAAGTTCAGCCACCTCCAGCTCTCAGACAGGAAGCAGAGCTGGAGGTGGCTAAACTTATGTTGGGTTTCATTAGGTATGACAAGGTGGACAGGATTAGGAATGAGTATACAGGAAATACATGGCTGTAGTAAAGTATGATATGTAGAAAGTTGGTGTTAAAATAGAAAATGCAGAGGACAGGGTGAGTTGGAAAACATCGACTTGCCATGGCGACCCCTAAAAAGCAGCCTATACTTCCAGCTGCATTCTCAATACAGGAGACAGAAACGGCAGGTTGTTTGTAAGCTTGACACTTTAGATAGCGCTTTTTTTCTACTGGCATAATTTATTTTGAGTTCTCATGTGTAAATAAATTCATAATCAGATTTAATGTTATACTGCTAGCCTAAGTTCTATTTCAAGTGCTAACTTTTTTGTGGTAGTTGTTTACTCATGTCCAACATCAAACAGTCCTATCATTATAACGGAGAGAAAGAGAGGGGGGGGGGGGGGGGGAGTGATGGCGTTAGCCCATTACATTAATTGATTTTTGTAACAGGTCATCATGCATTAACACACTACCACAATATTATTTTGCACCACAGCAGAAGACTGTAAATATTTAAATTTTGTTTCACCACATAATAGAAAAAAAAAAGTGCAATGTGTAAAATGTTAACCTGTTGTGAGTGATAAAACTCCTATACACTGCCTTAGCCAATGCAAGTACCTCTAGTTAGCATACTTCATAAATCCAGCCTTTAACATTCCTTTACGCCAAACTAGCAATGAGTCTCAAAAATGTGTTCTCATTTTTGTGGTAAAAGTTTTACCCTTTCAGTTTGAGACATTAACCTTTAAAAATCACATCATTTGTGGTTTAACAACCGAACTTTATACAATTTAAAGAATTGGGCATGCTGAAAAAACAGTGGCCGTCACAGCTGATTATGTAAATGTGCTATAACGACTAAAATGACTTGTAAAGAAATGACTAGTTTCAGCAACCATTTAGAAATATTTATGTTTATTAATTAATTCAACAAACTGAAAAAATACAAGAGAACCCCTGCAGTCTCACTGCTTTCAGACCTATGACAACCCACCTACTTACCCCTGCACTCCATCTAAAAAACACACAGGCGAGGACGCCACCCTGATCCATGTGGAACCAATTAAGAAGCTGCCACTTCAAAGTGAATGTAGGACATCATCTGACTGCCCCTTCTTTACTGCTTCATTAAGTCTACTTCACCAAGTCAGAGGAAAAACTAAAAAGACTAGTGCTGCCACACTGGTGAGGTTAGAGACTGAACCACACACACTGTTTTATTACCAATCAGAGAACGGCTAAATTATTCGACAGCACGAGAGAAAAGTAAAGTCCATATTCAACCCCAAGATGAACATAAAGTCCAACAGAGTTGTAAATTTGCATTCACTTGCTAAAAGCAGGTACATCTTATGCGGGGTTTGTGGTGTATAGTGACTAGCGGTTTCCTAAAAGATTTATTTGGATGATTTTGTGGCTAGGTTCAAATATAAAATTATTTACAATGTGATATATATTGTATGCTGTGTTTCGCTCAGCCAGTCCAACCACTGAACAATGTTTCAATTCATCACAGAGTTGTTCTGTGGAATGAAGGTCAGGATATGCCATGCACATCAAATGGACTGGAACCATGAACAGGTCTTCAAATGGAGATCAAACATATACCAAAAAAAGGTCGCACTGATATTTCATTGGACCATTATTACAGATTCAAACCACAATGTCTTCTCTAGCACATCCAGAAGATTCTTAGTGTGGTTCAGGTCTGACCTGTGGTGGCCAATTCATGTGTAAAAATTATGTTTCATGCAGCCTAAACAACCCTTTCACATTTGAGCATGATCAAACAGGGCGATTAAATATACATTATTGTGTATTTTCTTATTACCTTGTAGATGTAAAAAATTTTTTTAAATAAAACACTTTCAGTGCTCGTAGGACACGCCACCTGCAGGATATTGGTGATATGATCGGTCGAACTAATAAAACTGAAAACACAAGGTAGTAAGTCCAATGAAGTGGTCATTGAGTAATACATGACATAATAGGAAAATGTTTTGCGTAAGTCCTTCATAAAAAGAAATAATAAAAAAAGGTGTTCCTGTTAGTGGTTACCAAAGTGGTTAGTGTTACTTGGTACAATTTTAAGGGGCGGCACGGTGGCTTAGTGGTCCACAAGTTCGCCTCTCAACGCTGGGGATTCCCGATTCTAATCCCGATCTTGGTGGAGTTTCTGTGTGGGTTTTCTCCAATTTCCTCCCACAGTGCAAAAACATGGATTCGGGGTAAATTGAAAGCTCTAAATTGCCCTGTATACTGTTTGTCTGTGTGTTGCCCAGTGATGGATTAGAACACTAGAAAACCTAGAACACTAAAGAATTATATACTGACATTTACCCTTATAAGTCTGACTTTTGCACAAGGCTTCTGCTAGCAGCTACAGACATGCCAGGCTAAAGAAACTAACAGGACTTTTGGCTGTTACTGGAAGGAGAGAAAACCTGAAATTAAAAACAAGAGCTACATGTATCAGTTTAAAATATAGAGCTAACATGTTTCATTAATTTAACCATAAAGACTGAAAATCAACAAATACTTCAGATAAAATAGTTGTGTTTTGCTAAATTAGCATCCATGTGCAGTGTTTTTAATTCAAAGCTTTACATAGCAACGATGAAGTCATAGAAATGGGAGGGGCAAACAGAGAAATATGGGTTTAGATAATGCTTTCCTACATTGAATAAAAAGTTTGGAAGAGATCAATGACAAAAGCAATATTATTCTTGCTATGTTAAGAGCGTCAACATTACCAGAAAATAATAACTGAAAATACAAAATGCATAAGCTTCTAGTTAACAGTTTGTTTGTTCCCTTATGTGCAGGTCGCAGTAGAACAGAAGCGACAGTATTATCAAACACAAGCACCTCTAACATGACAGTGGCCCTGTTCAATAAGCGCTGCAAGCTAATCACTCACAAGAGGGCAACCATACACATATCAAGGTACAGACATGTTTATAATAAAGACAAATAGCTTTACAGTCCAATTTGGTTTACATTCAGCCCCTTTGAGCATGTAATATAACAATACTGAACCTGCTGTACATGGTCCATAGTTGTAAATATTCCATAAATTTCAGTCTGGCTGGTTCTTAAAAACACTACCCCCCCCACCCCCAAAGTGGTGAAAAACAGAAAGGCTGCTGTTTCTGTGTTGACTTGAAGTGGCGTAAGGGAAAACGGATACAGCATGGGTTTTCCCCAGCAAGATGGTACAAAGCTTGTTGTCAACTAAAAGCTACTTTAGGGCAGATTCCTAATCACACTGCCAAATCTTGATGCACTGTTAAAAAGTGAACCAAACGCACCCCCAATAAGTGCATGTCTTTCAAATGCAGGAAGGACTTGCACAAATTTGACACCACATAGGTCAAGTTCAATAATAAACTAACTACAATAAAATTACACACAAAGGCAGTTTACAAACAAACAGATTAGTCTCATTGACTAAATGGTCATAATTTGCTTAGTCACTACACTGGTTCATTTGATTAGCTCCACTAAATGTACTGTTCTACAATGACAGACTAGTCCAGTGGTTATTTTATAGAACTTTTTTGTCCTCTGTAGTCTTTCCTAATGATCAGATTACATTGATGTTCGTGGGCACATGTGTCAATTTACTGTACACACTGATAGACAAATGTACATTTCTGCACGTTATTTGTATTAAAATCAGACAACTGCTTATTTGTTGTTGCAGTTTGTGTACATCATCCTTAAAGCCTTTATCAGTTCTCACGGAGTTCATTCTCAGACTATAGGTGACTGATATGTTTACAATTATCAGCTGCAATAATCTGTCTGATAAAATTATCCATCACAGCCCTCACACACCAACACCACCACCACCACCATCATCATCATCATCATCATCATCATCATCATCATGTCAAGGTCACTGGAGTGCTGGGAATCATACACCACCAAATTAAATCCTGCTCTGTATGGAAATGGGGTCGTTTCTGACTATTTAAGTGATGATTAACAATAATGTGACCAATTTGCCTACTCTGCTTACACAGAGAGGAATTTGTCCTCCACATTTCATCCACCTGTGCAGTGAAACACACGCACATACTGTAGGGAAGTGAGCACATGTGTCAGGCACGATGGACAGCCTTGTTTACAGCACCCAGAGGTGCCTTGTTCATAGTACTTGGTAGGACCGGGTATCAAACCGGTGACCTTCAGGTCTCAAGGCTGGTTCCTAAACCACAAGCCTGACTACCACAAGAGTAAAGATGACTACAACCATGTAGAGTAACAGAAAACTGTAGAACCACAGTGTATCTTTACGATAAGTAAACTAATCAAATGGGGCAACTAAAGTAAAAACAAAGAGGTGGCCCTAATAAAGTAGCTCTGACATGAAGAGCCAACATCTAACGAAACAGATTCGCTTTAATTTATTAAACCATAGCCATTTTCAAAATCTATTAATTCTATAAATTTAAAGAGGGAAAAAAATAATCTTAAACGTCTGGGTTTTGAATTATATGCATGTGTGTAATTAGTACATATGCACAGCTCAATTAGACCCTTGTCACATCAGTGCGTGTTCAGACAGAGGAAAGAAACGGTTTAATTAGAGACAGACAGCCCAGTGGCAAACAGTGTGTGCTGGAGGAGGCCCGACGGAATAAATATTTCCTCTGCTCCCCTAAACTACAGAGGAGAGAAGCTCTCATAATGCTGCCATTGTACGGAGGCTGTGGGCTGCAGTGTTCCAAATGAGCCTTATTCCTACCTTCGGGATGAATCGGAATACCGACTCGTCCTGAATTCAGACTCCCTAAATCCGTTTATGATATCGAAGTGTTGACTAATAAGCCTTAATTAACTATATACACAAATTCTCCCTGGATGGTCCAACCACTCCCGCCTCGTTCCCGAGTAAAAGCCGACTAAAAAATAAAGTCTGGAGCTGTGTGAATGATGGCTCAGCTGAATGCGACTGGAAAAACACGAAAAGACACTTTACATAAATTTCCATAGGATTGCACCAAATAAAGTTCAGTTAGAAATGTAAAACGCCTGTAGTTTCTTGGTGGAGTTCTGAAACGCATAACTGTTCGGTATCTAAGCACTTACCTGGGATTTAAGTCCGGAGCCACACTAGCGGAGATAAAAGCAAAGCACGACTTATGAGTGAACTGCGAGCCATAAGAACGGTTCATTTGCAAAAGTTACATCACCGTCTGTGGCTATTTACTTTGGAAAAATAAAACAAACCCTCGCGGTCCTCGAGTTGACAAAACTCCGGGGTCGTGGCTTTGATGCCAACTTAGACCGAATTGAACCCAACAAACTTATCCTAACTTACACATACGTGCACTTACCCAATACGAAACGGGAAATCCGTCTTGTTTATCGTTTGTCCGGTGTCAAAGTAACGTGTTTGATATCCCAGACTGGAAGGAACGCAGCTGAACGCTCCAGTACAACCTGAAGGATTCCCGCACTGCTCGAGCTGAAGCCTTAAAATGGCGACTCGTCACTGAACCAACAAGCTCAGTCGCCCCGGCCAGGATTAGACTGCGCATGCGCGTTGAACGCGGGCCGTTACAAATACAAAGCATGGTCACTATCGAGTGCGCAACTTGGGATGTTTGTTGTTCTATATCTCCGTAATGAGACTATAGTTTTTAAACGCAGCGCGTTAATGGCATTAAATACAGCGTCACACAAAGAAAACAACAAAATGTGTGACTTTGGAAGCATTAAGTGATTTATACTTCGAAGAAAAAAGTGCAATACCACGCTATTTCGGACGCAAACTGAGCCCCCCTTTCTGGTATCCTGCCGAGCATGAGAAAATAAGTCCTTATAGTAAGAGCAATCAGACGTACGTGTAACAGCCATTGTTGTTATGAACAAAATTATGTTCGTTATGTTAACACTACTACCAACTGGTGAAACATTTTGATCACAAATTATTTAGACAAAATGCAAGTTATTTTCAAAGGCGCGGAGGGATAAGGGATTTGGCCAAAGGAGGAACTACATTAATTACCATGGAATGTGATTCCGTTCCAATATGTATTCTTAACTACTAAGTAGGATACCTAGTTATGAATTCTACCCCTGCATGTAGCAAGCACTACGTTGACTTTTTAGTTTAAGACATTGCATGGGAGCTTTGATTCCTGCGCTTAATAGACACTCACTGCTTTATTTCCAGAAACTTCACGGACTAGTTTGTTGTATTCCTCGCATTATGGATGAAAGAGCATATTTCTTAGAATGTACCGTTATTAATATGTCGTTTGAACATGTGACTATTAGGACATTTGTAGATTCGGGCGAGCTTGGTATGTTCTCAGGTTTATTTTGCATGAATGTTATTTGGCGTTCCTATCAGCTTGTGCCCTGTACAATGATTCCAGAAGCGAGTAAAATTAACCCATTTTTTAAGTCACAGGGATAAAAATTACATATTTTAAGCAAGATCATTTTATTTAGTTTTTAAAAAATGACAAAATAGCCGCAAAAGGTTTAGGCACTAGACTTGGCCATGGAAGACAGCTTGTATAACCTACTACGATTTCTATTTTTTATCCTTTTGGATTTTTTTCAAGCTGCGTTCACATATTGGAATCAAAGTGTAAATGTAAAACAACTGATCAACTCTGTTATTAACTTTCGTGGAAACAACTCAAAAACAATAATCACTTTCCAGATTTGAATGATAACTGAGCATTGCTTTAGTGTTTTAAGTTGTTTTGTTTTGTTTGATTAGTACTTTTTTGGCTCACCACAGTTCACAGAGATTAAAGGCGATACGAGAAAATTGTGCGTTTGGGAAAGATGTTATTTTTCTTATGAACCATTACACTCGCACATAATTTTAGCTATACACACACTGCAATATTACACTGCACCCTTCAATTTTCAGGAAAGACTTTTTTTTTTTTTAATATTCTGTGATTGCCTGTGGGAACTGCCTGTGCTGATTCTGTCAAAACAGCTTTCGAAATCTAAGTGAAGTCTGGTGGATGGATATTATTTCTTAGCTCACAATCTTAACGTTCTAAATCCCAAAAAGGAATTTATTGCCACTATAACAACTCTCATGGAAATGTTTCACTTCATTTTTTAAAGTGATATTTAAAGACTGGTGTAGATTTGGTATTGTAATTCATCCCAAATATGGTCCTAAGATTAAAATAAGGGCCTAAATCAGGGATTCGTTTTTTCTGTATAAATTGCTAGATTCATTATAATTTGGATATTAACAACCTGTTATATAAAATTACTATTAAACTTAGAGTTGCAAGTGTAAAACTTCATTAAGGAACATGTCCATTTTTTGATTTTGACAAAAATGTTAAAATATTAATGAGTAAAAGTTTTTTTTTTTTCTATTTCTTAAATCATGTTTTACTCTGTCTACTTTTAATACTTCTACTCAGCATTACTGTAGGCTCATAAAGGGCTCGAGGGACATAATTAATGCTGCATATATGAGCATGTTTTCTTTGTAGTTATTCTTTTAAGAGAGAAACAGGATGCTGACAGATGCTTGGCCCAATATTACTGATGCATTCAAAATAATTAAAAGGAAACACCTTTATACAGCTCTTTTTAAAAGATCTTCTGAAGCCACAAAAAAGGAAGAATTTATTTGTGCAGCTTCCAGAAGCTTTGTGGTTGACAGTAATACCTTCTTTAATAGAGCCTCTTAAGATGAGAATTGGAGCCGTGGCACAGGGGTGGAATTTTATCACATTTTGGGATTTCATGAGAAACAGATCAATTTTAAAAATATTTTGGGAATATGTATTTTATAACCAAGAAACTCTTAGCTACAGTATATAACTGTTGTCATTTGCTGCATCTGAAGTAAACAATATACAGAAAAAGTTGTGTAAAAACGTGTAGGATGCACAACCGCTCAAAAGGAGAAGTTAATTTAGTTGTACAGGTTGGTAGAGTGAGAAGTCTAAGAACTTCACACAGCAGAAATTCTAAGGGCTGTCTGGGGCTTGAATAACTCCCACATTTCAATTGTTTTTGCGAGACCATCCTCTGCAATCCTAAGATCAGAAAGCAGACAAATTAAAAGAAACCTTTCTGCTCCTTTTATGAATAGGTTGTTTTACCACCTGCCATTTGTAAAAGGAAAAATCTCTGCCTTCTCAATAAAAGTTTATGTAAAAGTTTATGTGAAACACAATTAAATAAATTTAAATGTTCAGCTGATAAAGCCTATTTAATTTGCAGTCGTGTTAATGGCTACATTAATACAATAACCAAGTTTTTTAAATTGTTATCTGCTTTATTATGACCTTTAAAGAGCATTTTACTTTATTTAAAATTGCATGGCTAACTCAGTCTTTGTGTGTCTGTAAAACACGACACTACTACCAAACCACACATTTAATCTCATCTTACCCTTCAGAGCCATGTTAAAGGTACTTATAGTGCAAATGTTCTCAATGTCAGCCATTAATCAGTGTGCTTGACAGTCAAATGCAAAAATAGAATTACAATAGTTGGTGTTACAATGCAGGACAGCAGCAACATGCCCCTTTATCAGTTTTCTATTCTCACATCATTCTATTCACACATGTTCCTAAGGCAATGACTCTGTGGAAGCACATGATTTAATTACATCTGGTTTAAATATATGTTTTAATGTAATTTTTTAGAACATAGCATTTTAGGTAGTTGCAGCTTTAAGCACAAGACTATAAGAAAGCACAGTGTGTACGCAGTTGTTTGAAGGTTTGCAGTTCATAATAGCCTTTTTTTTGTGCCAACACAAAGGTAAACACTGAGGTATTAATAATGCTGAAATTAAGAAATGTAAAAAAAAAAAAAGAAATCTGCTACCACACATCTACATTATGTACAATTTATATTTCTAATAAGAACAACTCTGATTCAACATTGCACACGAGAGTGGCTTTAGTTAAAAAGCATACACACTTTATGTTATTTTAACTAAAACTGCATTTTAATATAATGTGCAAAGTACTGTGTGATGATTTTCATCAGTAGTACACTTTACAGTTGATAGAGAATGCTGCTATTGCCATTGTGTTAATGTATTCATACAACATTGTCGCATAAGCACCAGGTATGAAGCTGGAGGCATGCAGTGCTTTGTCAGAGTCACAATGCAATTAAGGATTGAATTCAAATTGCACACCAAATTTTCTATAGATGGTACTATCCAGCCAGTTCAATTAAATTCAAGGGAGATAGAAAATTTAGTCATTAAAGAACGTGAGTACTAATTGTAAACATGTAGAGAGAGACAGTGGTGTTGTAGACACATTTATGTGTTATATGCATCCAGTGGTTTAAAATTCATTTACACAATGCATTTTACACGACCATGCAATGCACACTTAGTATTCATTTCCAGCTTTACAGGAAGCAGATCTCAAATCTGCAGCTAATTATTTAGCTACAGAAAACAAGTCACATAAACATTGCTACTGGGCGGCACAGTGGCTTGGTGGTTAGCACATTCACCTCTCATTGCTGGGAATCCAGGTTTGAATCCCAACCTGGGTGGCGTTTCCATGTTCTTCCTGTGTCTGTGTGGGTTTTCTCCCAGTCCAAACATAGACTCAAGGTAAATTGGCTGCTCTAAATTGCCCCACAGTCTGTATGTGTGAGTGAGTGTGATAGATTTGTGCCCTGTCCTGGTTGTATCTGCCCACCACCCAAAACAATCTCCATAGAATGGGCATGGGGAAACGGGAACCCTTCCTCCACACGACCCTAATAAATATTTAAGCAAAGGAATGAATAAATGAAATCTCTGTTATCCTCTCTCTCTCTCTCTCTCTCTCTCTCTCTCTCTCTATATATATATATATATATATATATATCTCTGATATATGACATATCTACCGTATATTACAGAGCAGTTTCATTCAAAATGTCTATTTTTGTTTTTGATAAGATTAGATTTTGTTGTTGATTAAAAAAACTGCAGTCAATTTATTTCCTTTAAAATACACAACAGAGAATCACTTCTATTTATCTTCTATCTGAACTTTTTCATTTTAATCTAAAAATGAACATTAAATTTATATTCATTAACATATAATATTTTTATTTTGCCTACACAAACAATGCATTTTTTATTTTTTTGATGCACTTATTACTATAAGTAGTGATATTTTGTATTCAGTATTTTGATTCCAATATTGAAAAAGTGAAAATGTTATTTGCTTTAAGTTTTTGCAAGCATACATTCTACCTTCTGCTTGCTTTCTGCACAAAAGTTTTAATAATTGAATAATGCCTTAGGTAACGTTGGCTTTGGTAACACCAAGCCAGGAAGACGAATCGTCATACCGGTACAATCAATGCACAAATTGTCTTACTTTATGTAAAAAAAAATCAAGCATTTAAAGATTTTGAGACAAATAAAGGATTTTTTAAATTACTGTCAAGTTACTTTAAAATGATGATCTTTTCACTTTTGTCTTGGCACATCTTTTGTTACGATAACATCTATCCATATTGAATAAATAAACAGATGCCAGGGCTATTACATGAACAGTTAGGTCTTTGCCACTATTTCATCTTTAGTTATTATGGATAACATACTAGAAAACAATTGCAGATTTTACTTGTAGATTTGTTGACCAACACTTAGTGGGATTGTATGAGATGCCACAATGGGTTCGCAAATAGCCAAACTGCCTTTTAAAGACACTGAATATTACATTTTTTAAGCTAACGGGGTCAGGTGTACATGATGCTGTTAATTTGGATGGAAAGCACTGTTGGAAAGCACAGATACAATGAAAAGTCATTGTATCTGTATGTAAATTATGGTGCTTATTATATAACATAATTTGTTTACAGTGCCTCCAGAATTCAGTGATTAAGCGACAACTCCCAATACTTTATGTAGTTTATATAGTGTATTTTTGATTCACACAACACTTGAATCCAAAAAAAAAAAGAATGAGGAAGTGTTAAGCTAAATTAAGCCAAAAACAAATCTTTTATAGTTTTTGTTAAGTTGTTAAGCAATAGTGTGACCGATCAAATTTGTAGATCTAATTTAATATCAAAAACTTGTTTCTTATCAAAAAATAAATACTAGTATTTAACAGCTTTATTTCTACAGCTGATTCAGTCATTAGTTTTTTTAGGTTCTTTTTTTTTTTTTTGCAATTCTTTGCTGATAGGGCTGCAAATCCACTAGTCACATAGAAATTAATGTTTTGTCCATATTAAATTATTTATTTGTGCAATAATTTGCGGCAAAAAATAATCCAAATTTAAGTAAGGGTTAATTTACTGCACATCTGTAGTGCATCCACTGGCTCCTTAAAAGTAGCATTAAATATACTACCACGTGTATCAGCAAGGAAATATAACCAAGTTTTAGAGATTCATGTGGTCTAATATAGATACATGACATATAATAAAGTAAAAAAAAAACACTAATTTGTTCAATAATTGCCATTTGCTAAAAATTTTACATTGAGTCATTTAGCAGACGATTCTTTCCAAAGCAACTTATAGCAATATAGCAGAGCCAAAATGAACACACAGATGACTAAAGTTGGTTTTGGGAATCAAACTACTTTACAGGAAATATTTAGTATGAAACCACGTCAGTGTGTGTACGACAAAACTGATAAACTGGATGTGGTCTGAGGTTTGGAAATGTATACACAGATAGGATGCAACATAATTAAACCATTACTTTAATTGAAATATAAGAAGCAGATTATATTTACGGCATCAGATTTACTGAAACTATATATTTTGGTTTTACGTCTGGTGAAAGCGAGCTGTGAACGTTATATGTGTAATGTCATTTTAGGTAACCAGCTGAAACCCGTAGCTTTGCAGTACTCTAATAGTCAATTTTATATACAGTACCTTTCAAAAGTGTGGACACACCACCTTCCTGCTCCATTGTCTATTTTTTCCACTTACCATATAGATGGATTTAGTTTTTCAATTACAGACTGTAGTACAGGTGTTTTCTTTAGTTGTGTAAGTCCCCTGTTGGTTCTCTGTTCTCCATTGATCAGGACCATCACAGAACAGGTATAATTTGGGTGGTGTATTTATTGTCAGTTCTGCAGAGACTGATGCGGGGAGGGGGTTTTAATACAGGAGTGAGTTTTAATCAAACACCACAGTCACACTGCTGGAATGAGAGTAATGCACCAACCAAATGTACCTGCTCTGTGGTGCTACTATTGGGGTCCTGAGCATTAGCAAACAGAATAAAGGGTACTAACACTGTATTTACTGTAGTCCATAAACACATGGACTACAGGCTGTTATTGTAAAGTCCATCTTTAGAGTAAGTGAAACTGATAAAATAAACAATGAGTGAAGCAAAAATGAGGTGTGTCCAAACATTTGAAGGGTACTGTATTTACATTTTAGTGCTTGCATCTGTCGCCATATTGCCAGTTACAAAGTCACAGACACAAAATCAATGTCACATCTGATACTTGTGGAAATATTTGAAAAATAACAAGAGTGTGAAAAATAAATTTGGAATAACTATATAAATGGAAATATTTTATCTTGCTTCAGGTGGCAACACTGCTAGTGTCACCTAGAAGGCAAGACTTCCACAGTGTGAATCATCTCAGTGACTCATCTGTACACACACTCACACGAAGCACAGTGTCGAAGTCTAGAGGAAAACTGACTTACTGTGAATGCGTGTCTATAAATGGCCACAAGGTAAACACACCAACACAGTGGAGAGAGGTAAAGGAGGAAACGGCTGTGCTAAAGTCTCAGTTTCCTGCAATTCTCTTCACTTCCAGATCTTAATAAATAAAGGAAAATACACTGTCAGTCTAAAGTCAAAACAAAAAGACCTTTATGAATAGGAGTAGATAGACTTAAACCGTTATTATGTATTATGTCCCCTCAATAATGTGCAAACACTAAGGTTCTAAAACCAGGGACTACATGCTTTTACTACAAACAAATTAAAATAAAATGCAGGGCCTTTGGAGTTTATGCCCTGTATAACACATATAACGTTCGGATTTTTGAAGGTACATTTTTATTCAATATTTCTTAATAGATTTTGAACAGTGTTGGGGATTATTAATTTTGCACCAGTGCTTTTTCTATTATTTAATGCATTGCATATTGTATGCTTTCGTTGTGTTGCACTGTAAAACCATTTGAGACATGTTCCAGAAAAGTACAGTATGAATACAGTTTTTCTTACTAATGTGGTGACATTGAGTTCATGATTTTAGACTACAAACCAGAAGGTGATTGTTTATTGTGAATGTCACTTGATTGGCATAAAGTAATTATAGATGATATAAAATATATTATGTGTATGGCATTAGATTATTTATTCCAAGGTTCCAGTCAGTGTTGTTACTGTTGTAGTTGCTGTAGGCGGCACCAGTTTAAAGTACTACATTCATCTCATCTCATTATTTTACGCTTAATCCTATACCAAGAAACTAGGATTGTGAGGCAGTCCTCTATATGCAGCCAGGCAAAAACATTGCTAACTACTAACCCATGGTGCTTCCTCAAGTTGTAACAAGTTGTAAATAGTTTTAAATATTTGCTAAATATTAAGTCATTTGAACATTTATTCTTTAACAATTATGTTTAGGGAGACAAACCACTGTTTAGTAAAGCTGTTAACAACTCTGTTTAATTCTTCAATGTTTGTTAAAAGATCTCTTTTTGATACCCTTTGAAATTTAGCCTTTGTTAAAATAAAGCATTGTTAAAAGTCAAAAAGTCTCTCTCTTTGCACAAGATAAAGAACCTAACACTAATGTTCTACAGTATGCTGCACGGGATAAAGAACCAAACGCTATTGATACACAGAAAACTGCACAGGAGAACACAGAACCAACCTCCAATCTTCTAAAGAACACTGAACAGAATGCCCATGCTCTGAACAGCACAGAACTAGGTGTACAGGAACCTGGCTCTGCTGAGGTTGTTCTCCCTACTACCACCGCTCACTGGCTATGAAAATAACTCCAGCCCCGGAGGGTAAAGAGGACAAGGCAGGCTTGTCCACTGCTGCTGAAAAGACTGTGCTGTCTCCAGTGAAATCTTCATTACCTGCACCAGCAGTGGAGGAGCCTTTTGTAAAGCCAAGGGCTGAAGTAAGGCACCAAGTGGTAGAACTGGGGCATATTGAAAAGGTGACGGTGAACTCTTCTACGCCCAAGCTTCTGGACATGGAAGACATTTCCATGATGGAGGAACCTGGTTTTAAAGTCCCCAATAACAGAAAGAAACGGAGGCGAGGAAACGAAACAAAACAGGCCAAAACAGACTTCAATGCAGTGAAATCTGGCGGCTCGGACAGTGAAGGCTCAGAGTCAGGATGGTCTGTTTGTTCCCAGGATGAGAGGCTACCTGTTCAATACACTGCTGAAAAAATAAAACACTTCCTTAGTGTCACTGAAGAACAGAAAGGGACACGAATTGAAGACTTTTTTGAGAATACCCAGCAGTTTTTAGACTTCGGAAAATTCAAACCAATTTG
>JAOUQT010000022.1:5619232-5633881 GCA_025769995.1 Xyliphius kryptos
TGCTCTAAATTGCCCTGTATAGTGTGTGTATGTGTGTGTGACTGTGTGAGTGAGTGTTTACCCAGCGATGGATTGGCACCCTGTCCTGGGTGTATCTGCCCAGCGCCTGAGATGTTGTCCTCTGGATGAGCATGGGGAACCCCCGTGCGACCCTCATAAAGGAATAAGCGGAAGATAATGAATGAATAAATTAACAAAGTACTGCATAAGCACACCTGAAAAGAATGATACTCTGACAGATAAATGACACATCAGATACTGAACTGATTTTATAAATCTATAATTGCATTTTCTACAATCTGATTTATGAACACAGTTCCTACAATTCTAAAGGATTTTATAATTATTTTCACAGGCAAGTATGTGAATGTCTATGAAATTGGGATACCTGATCACCACACCTTTACAGGCCTGGAAACATATGTATAAAACCACTCCAAATGTTCTTTTTAAAGCTTACTTTTAAAACAGACGTTTGATTTAACAGGGTTTGCTAAATTCCAACATACAACCCATTTAATTTATTTAGGATATGATGATAAATCAAATGTTAACAATTAAAGTCTTTAAATAAATAGTAATGTCTATCTTTAAAATAAACATTTAGTGCTTCATGGGAACAATAGATACTGTGAATGACAGATGGATGACAAACTGACAGAGGAACAACAAAATAGATTTTAAAGAGGTAGAGGATCCTACAGAAAAACATCTTGAGTTGGATTAAGTTTAGTTTAATGATTTTTTTTTGTCTATGTGAGGTTAAATTATTTATCTATAGGTTTTACATAAGTAACATTCATTCATTCATTATCTTCTGCTTAATCCGAGTCGCGGTGATGTTTCCCATGCCTCGAGCGCTGGACAGATACACCCAGGACAGTGCGCCAATCCATCACTGGGCACACATTCAAACACACAAACACACACTATACGGGGCAATTTAGAGCATTTAATTTGAATCCATGTTTTTAGACTGTGGTAAGAAACCAGAGAACCTGGAGGAAACCTATGCGAACAAAGGGAGAAAGAAACTCCAGATTGAGAATCGAACCAAGAATCTCCAGCGCTGAGAGGCGAACAAATAAACATATTTATTTATTCATTTAAACATATTTTAGTTCAACTATGAATTCAGCTAAGAATTAGTATTAACTGTGTTTTTGGATTTTATGTTTTATACTTTATAAACTATAAAACATACAGCAAACAAAGAGCAAAGCTTAGTGACATCACCAGCTCTGATTATATTTTATGGTTGGTTACAGGGTGGTGGCAGTGAGCAAAGGTCTTTTAATCACTAATCACTGACTTGAATATCAATAAAAATAAAATAAAATAAAGGACATGCATTATGTATATGTTTTACACATTACATCTTTGACAGTACGATGGCTGATGATATCCAATAGTTAATAAAGTCATGAGCCAATGGACGAACACTATCACTATAATGTGCTGTACTGCATAATGTCTTAAAAATGTATCTTTAACAGGACCTGACTAATGGCATTCAATTTATGACCTGCTGGATATTTGATAAAAAATCTTTAAAAAAATAAAAAGGAGAAAGAAATGGACAACGTCTAACAGTCTATATAAATGTACTTATAGGGTATATGGCCAGGTAAATATATATTGATTTTTATTACTATTTTTCTATAGGTTTAGAAATTTACTTAGCCCTACATATTGTGATAATAAAACATTTAATTTCTAATAGAAAATATATTTAGTGTGTATATAAAAATAATGAACATAGATAGACCATGATTTTTCAAGGAGAGGTACTTATAGAAATTAACATTTGAGTTATTTAGTGGACAGCACAGGAGTGGTTAGCATGTCTGCCTCTCAGCACTAGTAATCTATATCCGAATGCCAATCTGGGTGGAGTTGCCATGTTTTTACTTTATCTGTGTGGGCTTTCTCCAGGTTCCTTCCACAATTCAAAAACATGGATTCAAGGTGAATTGGCTGCTTTAAATTGCCTCTTTATAGTGTGTGTTTGCCCAGTGATGGATAGGCACCCTGTCCTGGGTGTATCTAACCAGCGCCCAATACATTTACCCCTAGATGGGCATTGGGAAGCCGTCAAAGAGGGAGATAATGGGACAATAAGATTAGTTATTTAGCTTTATAAAACGGTTAGATCCGGTCCTTAAATCTGATTGGCTGAGCTGCTTGTCTAGCTGTGACATTATTCACAATAATCCACACCACTGTCCATTTCACATTCTTATAAATACATAATATAAAATATACTGTCCCCTTACGTTTTTCATAAACTGTTTTGTAATTTGGCCACTAAATGACAGTATTTCATTGTTAAAGAAACCAGAAATCCTTTACTTGCATCATGGTTCATTTTTAAAAATGGATTGGAACACGAGTTTATTGGCGTTTTGCTTTGTCAACGCAATTATGAATCAAACCTTGTTTTGTTTTTTTTATAGTGTGTTGGCAACTGTTTTATGAAAGCAATAAGCCACTTGCGGTTGAGCACACCCTCTAATGCCTTATTGCTTTATTATCAAACATATCAATGCATGAAACACTTCCCTGATGCTTTTTATAAACTCAGTAATTTGGCCAATAGATGGCAGTATTTGATTGTTGGAGAAACCTGTTACTTAGCGATCAGTGTTTACTTTAAAAACTGAACTAGATTACATTGCAAAAGACCAGGTTATTTACAATTTTGAATTCAATAAACACATTTATGAATCATAAATTATTTATGAATTTCCAATAACGCACACCCTCACACATCATATTGCTTTATTAAACCACTTTGAGTAAATAGTATAAAATTAAACTGAATATGAGCAGCATGGTGACTTAGTTTCACCTCTCAGCGCTGGGGATCAAGGTATAGTTTGTGTGAGTGAGTGTGTGCCCAGTGATGGAATGGCGCCCTGTCCTGGGTGTATCTGCCCAGCGCCCGATGGGGAACCCCATCGCAACCCTAGTAGAGGAATAAGCGGAAGATAATGTATGGATGGACCTTCAAATGAGATAACAACACAAGTCAGTAGTATAGGAACAACCAGCTACACTGTTAGTATCATCAAAACCTGGCTCTATCATCAAGATCTGGCTCTATATATTTTTTATATCAACTGTTTGTGGAACAGATGTTTTGAGTAGTTTTTTTTTTAAATGCTGAGTGAGGCAGCATGTTAAAAGATGATAAAAAAAATCTAGTAGTCTCGTTTGAATTTAAGTTTACGTTATAGTTATGGATAATTATCTTTTTTCTGTTTTGATAACAACTGTTTTCACGCGGTGCAGATATTTGGTATAGTAAGGAGTGGAAGGCAGCTCGGTGTGCCACTGGAGAAGTGAGGGTTATTGTCTTACAGTCACTACGGTAAAAACAGAGCGACCTTAAAAACTGCTCCATATAGGGGTTTGTTTGAAAATCGCGCAGATTCCTCAAGCATGACAACAACAACATCACATGGGTAACAGCGGCACGCTAAAGCCAGCACTGCGCCTCTGGACGACTTCAGAAATGTCGCGCACGCGGTCGCTATGTCTCAGTTTCAGTCATGTCTGCGTTCTCGCCGTTGGTTTGTACCATTCTGAAATCTGCGGAATGATCCACTGAAGCAGAACAGCCGGGGGATCCAGGCATCGGTCCGGGTGTGTGGATGGCAGAGATGGCAGATTTAAGGCAGATTATCCATCAGGTAATGTTTTAAGAGAACTAGTAATGACATGAGCCGTGCGGTGTTAGCTCGCCTTTAGTCCTGCAGAGCGTGATGTGGTCAGAACATTCTACAAAGAGATGTTCAGTCCTGCTTCTGCTTGTAAACGTGCGGTCCCATCATTTATGACCTTATATCTTAGTTCATTGTTTAGTCCGCGTGGTTCAGCCGAATGTATTGCTGTTTTTTCTTGCACTTTGTTTTATAAGGGAAGCAAAATGTAAGATGAATTTTATTTTTTTTTATTATTATATAATTATAAATATAATTAAATATCATTTCAGTATCAGAGCTTTTATGGTATCAAAGCTTAATATGGGTTTCCTGTTCCAAGGCTTATTATCCTGCATGCAGTTCTACAGTAAATACAGTTGTCTGTAAGCTGATCTGTTGCTTCAATTTAGTTTCCTTTAAGAAACCTTTTATCAGTTAACAGTTGATATCTCGGTTGCCACCTGTCTGTGAGCTTTATGAAAGTAGGACAGCAGTCCAAATGTATCTATAGCTGCTATAAAGTTTTAGTGCACATAACTGCAAATGAATTCTGTATTTTCCAAAGTGCACCAATGTGTTCCTTTTCACTTCTTTTCCGAGACAAAATCATATGTGAAGCTATGTTAACTTATACGGTTCCAAAGGGTGAATGTTAATAATCTTTTTCCACAAAGTAAGACTTTTACATGTATGTTAAATGTCTGTACAAAACAGCAAAATACCATTGCTAAGCATTAAAAAAGCAAACAACAATGCCACAGGAGTATGTAGTTTTATTTAAAAAAAATTATATTCTTAATTACTAATACTACTACTAATAATAACAATATTAATAATGTCCTGTCTTATATACAGTACAATTTGATTCAGAATCAGACATATTGCCATGTACATTTTCACATGCAAAAAACTGTGCTTTGATGTAAGTTTAAGTTATTTATCTATTATAGCACTTTTTACAACAGTGTAATTGTGCACAACAATCATGAAACACTAGGTATGATGATGGTAAGGTGGACAGTGTTCCAGTGCTTAACAGACAACGGGACCTCTCATACCGAATGTGAATTCCTTAATTAATTTGACCTATCTTTTTATGCCATCAGAGTTTAAGGCCTTTCTGTCTGAGCTGCAATTATTTTGTTTTCAGTTTTTTTGGAACTAGCTATGGAACTTGAACGTTGAAGAGCGAGTTATTGTTTTAAGTTGCAGCTGTGTGGATACTGAGCAAAGTTTTTAAGCTGTAATTGTTTGGATTTTAGGCTTTTCTCTGATTTGCTTTGAAGGATTTCTTTTAAATGCTATAAAATGTTATTTTTTTTATGTAGCCTATGTAGTGCTATATAGTCTTGGTAATGGGTATTGAACTGTGGCAATACAAGTAATTTTTTATATCCACCACATAGCCAAAAGTACCTTACATAACATCTGTTAGAGGTTACTAAACACCCCATTCATATTAAAACTGGAAAGGGTCTTCTGTGACTTGCTGCCCAAAATAAGAAACAAATGCTGTATTTAGAAATAGATATCATAAAAGTATTTGCAAACTCTGCCATTAATCTTGTGTGTTACTATTTGTGGTAATGATACCTGCATGAGTCAAGGCCATTAAAACTTTTTACTTATCTCACTTGTTGGTTTATGGAACATTTTCAGTGAATATAAGTATAATAATAATAATAATAATAATCCATTTTATTGTTGGTGCCTTTCAGAGCACTCAAGGACACTTTACTAGAACTAAAAAACACAATATAGGCACAATAAAAATCAAGTAATAAAATTGGATAATTATATTTAACAATACAATATCATGTAAACATACATTGACTGTAATTAAAATAAAATAATTGTGGGTTACCAGTTGAGTTTTAGAGTTTGCCAAATTATGCCAAATTAATGAAGTGTGTTTTGAAAATTTACCCAAATATTTATTCAGTTTCTTTCTCGTTCACCAAGATATTATTAAACAGTATAAACTTTAGTTTGAATTTACTGAATCGCCTCACGCCACAACCGTTTGGCAATTCACGTTTTCGCTCTGTTAACAGGCTCTTGTCTTTTACAGCGACTCAGTGTTTGAATCAATAAATCAAAGCGGTTATCTATTTCTTCAGCTTTCTATTGAGTTAAATATTAGAGTGCATAGAGTACTCATCTTATTGGGTTGGGCGAGTAAACATGTTTGGAATCTACTCGAGTCGTACACAAATAAAACGACCGTACTCGGGTGAATCGACTCGTCAGGGTGGCTCGAGCATTTGAATCTCATAGAACCCAGACGCAGATTTGCGCCGTGTTTTGGAAGGAAGCAGGGGGCGGAGCTTCAGCTAACTGACATCATCTCGATCGTGACGTCAGCTGGGCTACAGAATGACAACACGCGCGGTGGAACGTTTCGAATTAAATTGTTGCAACGGAAATTTGGACTTGGCTCGACTGAAATCTGTGGCTGCTGTGGGCGAACTGCTGAATGAGTAGATTAAATGACGGCAGGAGAAATCTATCGAGGCGGATGACGGAGCTCGGTTGCTGGCGGACATGAACACCGAGCAGCTGCGCTTAACAACAACCTGCAGCCGGAGGAAGTGAAGCGGGTTGGACCCACAATCTGCACTGCATGTGTGCTTAACTATTTAACCCAGTTCCTTGCTATTTCGGGCGCCTTATTTTCCGAACTTGTCCTTCTTAAGGTTTAAAAGACAACGAGGACGCGGCGCTAGGAGCTGCCACTTCAAAACAAGTAAGCCAAGCTAAGTGCTAATGGCGATTATGTATTCTGAGCAATAGAGAGTCTCGCGGCTGAATATTTTTTTTTAAACTGGAATAAAAAGCATGCTATCCTAGGTGTTTACACAGGGAATAAAGAATACCGCGACAGTCACGTATCGGATATCCGTGTCGGTATTGTGTCCGTGCCAAGCTAACCATGTAACCTTGTTTCCTCTCGACGGCTGTTTGCGTAGCGCCTATGCTAAGCTAACCGGGTCGAGTCGCTAAAAGTTGCTTTGTTATATCGGTCCATGGTTTCACGTCCGATCACCTGTTTATTCTCAGCTGCACCAAAAATCCCAAATGCCAGGGCCTGGTGGAGCTGGGGGAATCGAGCGTCACGCCCGCGCCAGCCGCACGTGCCTTTGTGTGCGCCTGTGTTTATGTTGGTCTTTGGGCTTTTCCTATTAATACATGCTGAATTCTGAGAAAGTTGGAACGCTTGATTTGCTTGTATGTGCTGGGCATTGCGTCCGGATGTGGTGTTTTAACCAGATCGTTTGTTGTTGGTGTGTGATCACATAGAGGCTGCGGAGGGTCTCCTCCTTTGTTGTTGCTTTGTCTGCGAGCACATGGCCTCACGCGCTTTCCTGCCGTTACAGCACGAGGGCTTCGAACCCGATTAAACCCTGCGTCTTCTTAAAACCCTGCTGCTGTTCTGCTTCAACGGCACACTTACAGTCAGCATCATCATAACAAGCGTGTTAGAAATAGCCTTTAAATGCATTGAGTATGTAATAACTGCTCACATCGCCTTTGCAGCTGTAATGGCACACATTCGTAAGTATGCAAATCTGTAGAAATAAATAAAGACATCAACACAGTGACAAAGTTGAAGATCACTGACCTAAACTATATACTATGTTCTTACATTTATGTTAGTAGGAAAAGCTTAAGGTCCTGATACACAAGGGGTGTGTACATATTTTTGATAACACAAGATGATGGTCTGTGTTTTTCTATATTACTTTTCTATTTGGAACAATACAGGTCAGTCACACTTGGTTTTGTGAGGCAATGTTTGAAATGCATTTCAGTAGTATTTTGTTTCTGGAAGGGCCTTTTACAGTTTTATGCAAAAGTCTGTGCACACCTTGTGAAATGACATCATCTGTTTGTTTTTGAAGAGACACCTTAGAGCCATTTTGTAAACTGAATGTTTCTGTTTATCCACAGTTACACACTTAATGATAAAATAATTGACTGCATTACTTCTGTTCGCTGAGATGAAAGTAAATAATTGTTGTAACAGCTTTTCTTTTTCAGTTTGAGTTTTTCAAATAGACTGAATGACAGAGGGGGCCGCACGGTGGCTTAGTGATTAGCACATTCACCCCTCAGCGCTGGGGATTCCCGGTTCAAATCCCTATCTGGGTGGAGTTTGCATGTTCTCCCCATGTCTGCGTGGGTTTCCTTCGGATTCTCCGGTTTCCTCCCACATCCCAAAAAACATGAAGGTAAATTGAATGCTCTAAATTGCCCTGTATAGTGTGCGTAAGTGTGTGTAACTGTGCAAATGAATGTGTACCCAGCGATGGATTGGTACTCTGTCCTGGGTGTAGCTGCCCAGCGCCTGAGACGTTCTCCCCTGGATGGGCATGGGTCACCGTCATGAAGAATGCAAATTTATTGAAATCAGCCAGGATTTTAAAAGCAACTGCTGAGTAGAGATAAAGTAGCAGTGTATTTAATTGGACATGTTACTGAAGTTACAGTTAGAGAAAGGAGCTTATATTTATGATATCGATATGGTTTATTGTTTTGTTGCGGTCAGTGGGACATAAAACCTGCACACTGATTTGGAATGGACTCCAGTATATAGTGGTGAATCTTAGATGGATCTTGAGTTTCATGTGTAAGAAATTCTGTAATATAAATAAAAAGACCTCTGTGCACATGCTACACAGAAAAACAATTAAGCTTTTAAGTGCGCCCGCATTTGGTGGGCACACCGCTGCTTAAATGGTGGAACGACTTTATCTGTGAGGCTGATTTACTCAGCATTTTCAAGAATTTTCAAAAAACACACCTTTTCCACAGAAACTTTCTATAAATATGTACTTGCTAAAATTAATTGTAAGGTGTTCATGCATCGTGTTTGTGCTGCCATGTATGATATGCCATTAAAGATTTGCTGACTGCTCAAATAACCTTTTTGTCCTTAGCCAATTTAAAATAACCATACTTTGAATAGTTTTGGTCTTTAAAAAAAGTAGCTTAGCTGCAGCCACTTTTTTCTTTTTTGGTTGGCACTGACCAATCACTGACGTCACACACATTGAGGAAAAGCATTTCTTTAATCGGACGCATTTGCGGAATCAAAATTTAACAATAATTAGATTAGATTAGATTCAACTATATTGTCATCAAGCAGAGTAAACGAATACAGAGCGAAATGCAGTAGCATCTAACCAGAAGTGCAAGATAGAGATTATATACATACAATATACAGTATACAGTTAAAGTGCAGAAGTGACCAGATGGGTGGAGTGAGGAGACATAGAGTATTAACACTATTAAACAGCAAATTGAGACTAATAAACTGATAATGATTATTGTACAGTGAGTAGACTAATATGTATTTACAGAGAAATGAAATGAAAGTGAATAAACATTACATCGACCAATTGCAGCAGCCAAGATAGCAGCTGACATTGTGGACAGCAAGACCACAGACTGATAGCATGTGAGAGAAAATGTTTCAGGTGTGGTAAGTGACTACAGGCAAGGATTACACCGGGGGCTCTGTACAATAGCCATGCTTCACCTGCTACACCATTATGCCATCCTACCAAAACCTGCATGCGTCTATTTGACCCATTATACTGAGGATTTCAGTTTCTCAAATGTAAAGTTCTACTAATAATACTAATAATCTTTATTTTATGTACTTAAAAAATAAATAACTGCAAAAAAAATTGATTGGTTGCTGGAAAACTTAACCATATGTCAAAAATCGACCAATAATTACTTTTTGTCATTAAAAATTTACTTTGCTTATGAATAAATTACTGTGCTTTGCAAACTTTACAGATTCAGTCAAAAGTA
The DNA here is from genome assembly GCA_025769995.1 of Xyliphius kryptos. Lineage (NCBI taxonomy): Eukaryota > Metazoa > Chordata > Actinopteri > Siluriformes > Aspredinidae > Xyliphius > Xyliphius kryptos. The sequence continues at coordinate 5,628,763 of JAOUQT010000022.1, forward strand.
GTTTGGACTAAGTTTGATCAAATCCAATATTTTATTTGCAAACAGCGTAAAATTAAGTTCGCCTGATTTTCTTGCAGGTGAGGAATAATGTGGTTTCCCACAGACCTTCCCATGCAAATACACTTACTGCTTATGGAGCTGTTTTAAAAAACAAGATACAGTGTTATGTCTCAGTGCTTGGCTGCTTGTGGAATACCTGCACAAACTAGTCACAGCATCATGTTAATGTCTCCTCTACCAAGTTTAGCCAATATTTACAAAATCGCACACCTAAAAATTCTTATTTCTGCAACAATTTAAACAGCTTCCTATTACTTTAATTAAGTACAGTTCAATTGTTAAAATGGAACTTTTTTAGAATTGAATATTGTGATGTATATTTATAGGAAATATTTTGCTTCACAGCCACTTACATTAAAAACCAAATAAATGGTTATTCTTATCTAAGACGAAGAAGTGATTCTGATCGAGAAGCACAATGCAGAAGTTTACTTAAGTTTACTAGTTTACTTAATCCAGCATGGTGTTATCTCACATATTCCTACAGTGATGCTGTTCATTTAATTAAGTTCTTACAGTGTTTATACACATCACAACTTTTACTTATGATTTGTTGTGGTTTTTATGCGTTATTGTCTTATCCTGAACAGTAGAATACGCAAACGTGAAATAAATGTTTTATAAATGAATTGTTGGATAAACTCTTAATATAAAAGCATGCAGACTAAAACTTTGATAGCTAGCCTTTTGTTGGCCCCAAAAACATTTCCTTGTTTACTTAAAAATGTGCAGCTATTGTGACAGTTCTATTGTGATGACAAGTAATTCAGTTCATTGGAGCACTGACAAAAAAGATCAGAGAGTCATTTTACAAAAGGAATCAAAACTGGTTCTTGTTATTGACACCATGACCTCAGTAGCTAAAGTAGTGTTAATTTATAAGTATTACCTATAATCGTCTGCTGAATCACATTATTTGATCGTGATCGATCTTCAATTAATACAAATTGCATACTAGTTGCATCCTGTATGAAGAATGTCTGAGAAGTAACCTCAGCAGCCAGAATCCTAGAAGATCCAAACCCGATTGAACACATATTTTAACAATTTTCATAATCTTTAGCACATTGTTTTATACCTAATATTGTAAACATCTGTTTTCAGCAGTCCTGTTTTATAGATGGAACATTAAGAATGAAGTTACGTTTAAAGCAAAGCCCATAATGACATGAACTTAAACCTTTAGGTACAGAACATCACCAATACTCTTCCATATTTCCAAAGTATATTTTACTGTGACTATGAAGGTCAGTTAATAGAGCATTTGGACAAGTGGCCCTATCCATAACTATGCCTCAATTGTCTAATGGGATTTCTTGATCATATGCAAAAAATGTAATAGTGAGGTATTCACAAATTTTTTAATGTAGTGTGTCGTTTATTTCTATGTAGAGCTGAAGACAATCTGAAGCTGTTGGACCCGAGTGCCTCGAGCACCAGTGTTCTTCCAACCGCGGCTGCGTCTGGTTCTTCACACCGTCCCCAATGCGACCATGGGAAATAGCTGTGAATAGGCGGCCGCCAACAGCCCCCTTAAACCAGAGGAGCTTTATTGGGGGTCCCTGCAACGTACCTGTGCAGCTGAGGAGAAGGTAAATTGGTTGATCTCAGTGCTTTAAAAAGTTAACTCTTGTTGCTGTTTAGATTGCAGGAGAGGGAGATAATGAGAGATGGCGGCAGTGAGCTGTGTCTATAAGTTTGCCTTTTAAGTTTGTATATTTCTGCATTATTTGATTTAAAATTTAAATAGATGTTTAAACAAGTCCTAAAAGTAGACGGAGAACTAAATCAAGCAATAGCGATAAAGCTTCTCTCTTACTCATTTATTTAGGGGAAATGTAAAATTGTTAAAATTTCCTATATTCTGTGAGTGACAAAGGGTATGTGCACATTTGTGTTCAGTTCCTGTTGTGACCCCACTGTGCGACGAACTCCTCTTTTCGGGAACTGCTTGTTTTAAGTCCTTCCACAATGTTTCTATACTTACCTCTATGCATTGTAGTCAACTGTATGCTTCCAGCTTTGTGAACTGTATTGTGAAGAATCTTTTTAATATTTTGGTATGACCTGCATCAGTGAAAAAATGTTTGTCTAGACATAGTATTGTAATTTTTGTTTAGAAGAACCTAACCTTAAATCTGTAGAATGATCTAGATTAGAGATTGTGAGCCAGATTATAATTCTGTGTCAATGTATCAGTTCCATTTACTGTATATAGATGCACATCAGAGTATAATTGATTGGTTTCTTGCATACTTTGTTAGTCTTTTTACTGTGTTTTTGATGGTCTCCTGACACATCACATCATCATCATCACCATCATTAGACATAAAATCTAATGGATTTGTAGACATAGTTATTCCTGCAGTCTACATCTGTCTCCTTTTGAAACTGTATAAGGTTTCATTAAAAACAGCGTTAGATTACAACAGACAACTGAGTAGCATTTTAGTATTAGTAGTATTTTACCGCAGATCAGGTGTTCGTGTGTTATCGAGTGGTGGATCATTGTCAGCTTGTGACACTCAGGACCATTAGTACCCTCTGTTGAATGTTTTATTTTTTGAAGATAAAGCCAAATTGGAAAAGTTGTGTGTAAAAACTGTTTACCTCATTAATCAACAGCTCTTAAAACCAAATTAGTTTTTTTTGGACCACTCTTTACAATGTTGCTTGATTTAATTTAGGGATTATAGCACAGCTTCTCTACAGCATTTCAGGTTTGTTAAGGACTGAATTGTCCTGATGCATGATGCAGATTCTGATCAAGATTACATGTTTTAATAGATGGCCTCACACTTGTCTCTAGAATATTTTGGTATACTGAGAAATGAATTGTCAACTCAGTAGGTCCAATTGCCACACAAGCCCTAACCATCAACCACCATGCTGGACAAATAGTATGTCATCTTTTTTTTTTTTTTTATTGAATATGGCACAGTGCATTATGGCCAAAAACTTCCACGTTGTTTTCATGTATAAATCAGATTTTTGCAGACATTTTGTGGTTTAAACAGTACTGCCATGTTTTTTTTTTTAGTTTGTTTTTAAAAGGAATATGCCTTCTCCTTGATACTAACCAAAGCATCTCCTACATGGTTTAAAGAGACGGAGAGACGAAGAGCTGTAGCCCTTAGGTTGTCTGCAGTTTCTCAGAGCATTACCTAAAAATGTTTTACACTTTTGACAATTTTTCTCATGGTAAAATTATGTTTATAATGAATTGTAAAAATTCCCATAGAGATTCTACAATTTAAGCTCATGTTTGGCAGTGTGTTAACACATATACAAAAGCTTCAGCCAAGCAACCTGCCCGAACCTCTTCATAGAGGTGAAAATCAATTAAAGGTGTATGATTAGCAGATCATACTCGCTTGTTACACTCTTTATTCCTATAAGTAAAAAATAATGTGTACTTTTCTCATATATTTTTCAACTTTGGCTTCATATTTGTTAATCAGGACACAATGACATAAATTCTTATTCTTTTAAGGTTATGTTTACTTATTTTATAATTTCTTAAATATCTGGTCTATAAATGTGTGTGTAAATCTTGACCGCTATTGTGTTTGTTGCATAGTCCTCCTACACGTTGGCAGTGGGGGCAGCGAGACCGAGCCGGGGTACACGCCTCTCCACGGCAGGATGAGACTGTCCCCCATGTTGCTTTCCCTCAGCAGCAACAGCATCAGGCCGTTCCTGTAGAGGAGTCCAGGCAGTACAGTCCTGTAGGCGTGGCACCCCGCATGCTCCATCCCTCTACACACCCACCTCAGGCCTCCATTATGGTGGACCTCCATGAACAGGTATAACAGCCAATAAACATATTCAAAAAAGGTATGGTAGGTAGGTTTTATTTGAAAAACTACTTGTAAATACATATATACATGCATTTACAAGTAGTTTTTCAAATGTATATATGATTTATGATTCTATTACATATAAACTTGTGTTTTTTTAATAAGCTTAAGTTGACTGATTAGTACACGTTCAGATTGTACGTTACATTAGTTTAGCTGAGCTAAAGTGTTTTACTGCCGATTTTCGTTTGTACTCAACTGCCACTGCATCTTATATCAGTGTCCAGCAACAGCCAACCAGCATTAACAGATTCCAGTAGCCTTGGCAACAGTTTTCCATTCTGACAAATTTCTTGGTGAAAAGCCTCTTTCCTTTGGCATCACTAGAGGTTCACCTAAGAAAAGAATCTACAGTTAGTTCAATCAGTATTTTTCAGTGCATGATTGGTTTTTTACTATTTACATACCTTAAGATTTAGGAAGTCAGAAGAAATGTAAGTGCCTTAAGAGCAGAGGAGAAAGCCATTACTGTTTTTGAATGAAAATCAAGCTTTTACCTCCTTTATTTGAGAAACTATCATGCTACTATAATTGAATTTGTGTTAGGGGCTCAGTAACACAATGTCTTTAAACACAGTCTGTAACTGCATCAATGCAATCTGACAATAAACTGTATTATGGTGATGGAATCAATATACATATTCAGATATTTTTTTGGTCAAGTGTTTTTGTGGGGGGTGGAGTCTTAGAATTATCTGTGGTGGCTGGAAAGACTGAAAACATAGACAACTCTGTCAATTGTTGTTCTTTGTTACAGGAAAAATGGATGTTTGTTTTTTACATACTATCTAGATTGTTAACAATAGAACGTACAAAAGGTTGGTCTTTTAGAGAGACGTTCGGTCATGAAGGCCCTCTGTCTTCATGTCCATTTCGGCAGGACAGTACCTGTCCTAACCCTCATTCTGCAGGAGTTATGACAGGATGGCTTTGTAAACTCAAGTTATTTTCTGCAGTCCACATCTGTCTCCTATCGAAACTGCATAAGGTGTCATGAAAAAGAGTTAGATGACGACAGACTGCTGAGTAACTTTGGTCTTGTAAGCAGCAGGAAATGGTAAATTTCCCCAGAAAAAAACAATAATCCCTTTCTTTAGTCTCCTAAATATTATAAAGTGTGTATACACTGGAGATCAAAATTAGAGAACAATTCAAGAACACTTGATTTTTTCAGAAATAATGCACTCTTCACTGGTCAA
>JAOUQT010000022.1:5641978-5656459 GCA_025769995.1 Xyliphius kryptos
TACTGAGCCTCATTTGAATGTGTCTTGAGAAATTTCCACTGAAGTTGGATCAGCCTGTCATTTGATTTTCCACTTTGGGATAATAATTTTGATTTACATTTTGTTCTCAACGCATTCCACTATCTACTAAATAAAGATTTTCAACTGAAATATTTTATTCATTGACATCTAGGATGTGTTATTTTTGTGTTCCCTTTATTTTTTGAGCAGTGTATATATATATATATATATATTGGACAAATAGGCATATATGAATGGTGATTCTTGGCAAACTAATTTATATTTATGTACATTCCTAACTACAATGTTACATACTGCACCTCTGTAGTAGCAAAATCTGGACCATATGTGCCAAACTGTTTAAATTAAATGATTTGAATATTTGTGCATCCTTAAAAATAATACCAGACACTTCAGCTTCTAATCCAGTGAAACAGAATGTTTTTATGCCTTATGTGAGATGTTTCATTATTTTATACCATTCTTTTGTTCCTCTTTACTCCAAGATGCACCAGGGCTCAGTTCCAATCTCTTACACGGTTACTACAGTGACGACGCACGGCTTTCCCATGCACACCGGGCAGCCGATCCCGGCGTGCAGCGCACAGCAACTCCCAGCATGCTCGGTAATGTTCAGTGGACATCTCTCTCTGCTCTGCTGCCTTCCTCCTCCTGTGAGTTTGAAAAAGGAAGAGCTGGAAATGTCAGTGCTGTATGTGTGCGAGCGTGTGTGTGCTTGTGTGTGTGTTTGTGTGTGTGTTTGTACAGCACACATCTCACGCTGCTCCCGCTTCCTAAAGAAGCGCTTTTGCTACACACTAATGTGGCTAATCATGATTGCAGCAGAAGCAATGGCTTCTTGCTGGCCATGTTAACGTCTGGCTCAAGCGGTTCAACTTATTCATTCATTATTGCTGTTTTAAAGCTCTTTCATGTTAAACTGCTGCACTGTCCAATGACATTTACTTTTCTTCATTGCATCAGTATTGCATGATGTCTGTTCTTGCTCTGTGATCATGCATTTAGAGCAAACTTTTACACAATCAACCTTTTAATGCTAAAAATGTACAGAAGGAATTTCTTTGAGGACTTCTTAAATACAGACCTCTTCTTGGGCTTCACAGCTGTATTACATAGTTTACGCAGACAGACAAGTCAGTTCACTCAGTAGCGAAATACAAAACTATACACAGTGCCTTGCAAAAGTATTCGGCCCCCTTGAACTTTTCAACCACATTTCAGGCTTCAAACATAAAGATATGAAAAGAAAGAATTAACAAGCCGGACACAGTCATGAAGTGAAATGAAATTTATTGGCTATTTTGTTTTGGAAATAGAAAAGTGGGGCGTGCAATATTATTCGGCCCCTTTTCTTTCAGTGCAGCAAACTCACTCCAGAAGTTCAGTGAGGATCTCTGAATGACCCAATGTTGACCTAAATGACTGATGATGATAAATAGAATCCACCTTTGTGTAAACAGGTTTCCGTATAAATGCACCTGCTCTGTGAGTCTCAGAGTTCTGTTTAAAGCTCAGAGAACATCATGAAGCCTTTTTTAAGGTCTTTTTCTGACACTGGCATTGCTTGCAAGTGTTTGAGTCAAATGTAAATTTTCATTTCATACACTGTTGTCTCATTTGTAAGTCGCTTTGGACAAAAGCATCTGCTAATTAAGTAAATGTACTGTTGTGTTATTAAATATTGATAAAAAATAAAATTAATGTAACGGTTACATTAATTGTTCATGTAAACATTTTTTTTAAATAATAGTAGGTTGTGTGTTCCTTATACAATTACAACATTAGTTCTCTAAAATCTTTAATACTGTCTTGTTTTCTTTTTCATACGATTAATAATCGATAGATTATTGTCAAACAGTTGGCCAATGTTTCTCAAAATCCTTTTTTTAATATTCTAATTTTCATAGATACCGAATTTAGGATTTTCAATATATAAAATATCAGTTGGTGTGTAATGAGTGAGTATAATATACAAGTTTTACTTTTTAAATGAAATTACTGAAATAAATCAACGTTTTTATGATCTTTTAATTTTATGACCAGTATTGTGGTCAATCATTATTGTCCATTTACTGTCTTATTTTATCTTTTTCATTTACCATAAAGATGGACTTTGTTAAAATTATAGACTGTAGTCGATTTGTTTGTGGACTTCAGTACACAATGGTCTAATGGTCAGGACCCCAATAGTAATTAGGTGAATTATTCCTATCCCAGCAGTGTCGCTGAGATGTGTAAATAAAAGTACAGCAGCACTGCTGCACTGAAAGCCCCTCACAGAGTCAGTGTCACTGCAGAACTGACAAACAAAACACCACCCAAATTATACCTGTTCTGTGATGCTCCTGACCAATAGAGAACATAGAACCAATAGAAGACCAACAAAAAAATAGAACAGATGTAATATAGTCTGTAATCATACAACTACAAAGTCTATCTACATTGGTAAGTGGATAAAATGGACAACATTACCTTTTCACATTTTCAACAGAATCAGGGTAAACATTGCATGAAGCTCAAAACTGCTTGAGTTGTTGTATATAACCCATTTTAGTCTTATTCGTAAATAAAATACCCATTTTTGTTAAAAACAAAACATTTGTAAAAATCCAATATTTAGACTCCATTGTCTATATTTAAATCACAGTTTCAGCGTGCAGTTTCATTTAGGTTGATGACATGTTTTTGTCTCCATTGTGCAGCTAATTCAGGCATGTACCATGCACCACCTGCCCATGTCGTATCAGGCCTTCCCACCTCTGATCTCCAGTGAGCATTTTCTACTGCACCCAAGCCCACCGGTGGCACCACACCAGCCTCCGGCATTGGCACCTCTCAGCCACTTCATCCCCCTGCAGCCAACGCATCCGCGCATGGTGAGCTACAATCACACTTTTCTATCCTCTTTAGGCATTGCATTCAGAACAAGCTTGACTTCTACGAAAATGTGCCATTTCAGTCAACTCAAAGTAGTCCAACAGTAAAAACATTGATTTTGGTATGGAAGTTATTTAAAAACATACGTGAAGTTGATCTGGATTCACTTATTGCTGTACAGCTTGCATACCAACACCATAGTGCTAAAGTACAGAGCAGCCAGCTGAATAAAAGATAATTGTTTGAAATAAAGTGGTTTGATGTTTAATGCTTGGTATGTTATTAGTAGTAACACAATGTGTAGATGAAGAAGCTGAATGTAGCATCTGTTCTGTAGAGAGTAGTGTGGAAGATGTAGTGGCATCTAGTGGTGGGGTTGAAAAAACACCATTAAATAGCTTTTAATTTATGAAAAATAGATAATAGATGAATGAAGCTTATTTTTGAATGGTACCTTCCACACTTCTAACAAATTTTTCATTCCATCCCTTTTAAATCCCACTCATTGTATCTTTTAATGCACCTGTCTAGCACCCAGTTTTTACACGAGTATGGTTAAATGAGTTCATGCCTCTCCCGATATAGTGTTTGCCTTCGTGAGTAAGAGTGACATCAAATGCAACCAATCAGCATTTTCTTGCATGATTAACTACCCGTTGTGGTCTGTGTAAACGGATGCTGAAATTCAGTCAAATGAACATCTATATCCCCCTTAAGCAAATTGGTGGGTTTCGAATTATCCCTCACTCGTTCTCACTCTCACACACTAACACTGTCATTTGTTTCTGTTTCTTCAGTGTTTTAGAGTTGTTTTCGTGCACAAGCTGAACATGAGTCATATTTTCAGATCGAAATGTTCTCAAGAATATTCAGGAACAGACTCAAACAAAAAACATTTTACCATTTTTGTCTGAAAATCATACTTTTGGTAATGGTGGTGGTTATTATTATTTATAGACTTATTGTGAATAATAACCTAAAATATTTAGGAAATAAAATATACTGGAATAAAAGTAGTACACTTACTTTGAAAAATATTTTACTAAATATGCTAAGCACTTTTAAAAACCTAATTTAGTTCTCACAAGACTCATTACAGATTCATTTTAAAAAACTATTTTGTTGTTTATAATATTCCATCAAATTTTTGTGTGTGCATGCGTTCGTGCTCACGATCAACCTGCAGAGAGTAGAGAATGAAGTAGACCTGAGAGGAGAGCAGCATCCACTAGGAACATTTTCGTACCCTGCAGCTCATCACCCACCAGCAGCAATGCCCCCCTCAGTGCCACTGCAGTACCACCTTCCCCAAGAACCCCTCCACCACGAGCTGCCCTTTGCAGTGGTAAGTGGCATTTTACCTCTTGTTTGTAGTTGGTATTTACTGTTTATCCAATTACTAATAAACCAATAAAAAAAAAAAACTTTATTTATTTTAACTGTTTTCATGTTGGTACAGTAGGTAAGAGAGTATATGGTAATGTGTTTTTCCACAACATATGTGCACTGTTAATAATTTACCAATAGCCCCTCTCAGATCATATTGTGCCTAGAGCACAGGCATGTTCCTCTTAATGTAGCATCTGACAACTTGCTTAGGATCTGTTAAAGCCTGTGATCATTTGTTGAAGACAATGTGCTGTATTGAGATTTGTGTTGTGTGTTTTTTGCAGCCATATCCACACATGCTGCTGAGGCGTGGCAGTGGCCAGAGGTATCGCTTACAACAGCCACTGCCTCCTCCACCTCCTCCTCCACCCTACTATCCCGGCTTCCTCCCGTATTTCCTGTGAGTCTTTCCCATGTACACATGGTCTAAAACCACAGAACAAAAAGAAGAAAATGGGATCTGTAGTACTAAACACTGAGATTCTGTAGTGGTGTAATTGAGTGAATGTATGAAACATTATGTAATGGGATTTTGATCACGGTTTCTTACTATTAGGCCTCACTTCTAAATGTCTTTTTGCAAAAAGAGTAAAAGAAATAGTCATCAGTTGATGGGCAGTCGTAGGCTTGTGGTTAAAGAACCAGCCTTGAGACTTTAAGGTCCACTGTTCGATTTACTGTCCCACCAAGTACAATGGATGTAGTGCCCTTTAGCAAGGCACCTAACACCATTTGATCACCGGGGGCCATATTCAAGGCTGCCCACCAATCCGGGCACGTGTGACCAATTTCTCAATTAACTGTGTTTAAGCACAATAAGCACACTTTGTAACTTATTTATATTTTAAAAAATCTCAATTTTCATGTAATCAAGCTTATCCCACACCCTGCTCAAAAATCATGTAATCATTGCCATCATGTATCTGCCTAAAGTTAGCAACACATATTTAATACCCAAGCATGATCAATGACGCACTCATGGATTTGCTTTGCTTGCTTTCCAAACATATACAAAATATATACAGGATCAATTTTTTCATATGTATTGCTCGGATTTTCATACACTGCTGTAAATTTGCACAGGAGACATCCTCCTCTCACACAAACTTATTTTGTTTTAACTCTATTTACATTGTAATGTTTGTCAAAAACTCACAAATCCTTTTCATGCTGTAGTGATCAGTTTAATTTTTTTTTTTATTGTGCTGCTGGTGTCCAGCTTCAAGCTATGTCAGGTTGAAGAGTAACAGGGCTCTAAGGCCTTTAGACCTTTAGGGTTAAGTACCAGATCAGATTATGCAAAAAGTTTAACTAGTAATTACATATAAAAGTCTTTTTATTAGGTGAATAATTCCCATAAAGTGACAAATTTCCACCTCTTAGATCCTTAGATGGTTGACAGAAGTTCTTTCTGCTCATTTATACACTGACATAACAATTTAGTTGGTTAGGTTTCTACAAAGGTAAGATATTCCGCATACATTTAGTCATTTAGCAGACGCTTTTATCCAAAGCAACTTACAAATGAGAAATGCGAACAACACAAGTCAGTATTTTTTAGGAAAAAAAACAGCTTAACTGCAGCACCTTCAAGCCTGCGCATTACTCGATCTGGCTCGATCTTTTTTTAAATAGCAAGTGTTTTGAAAGCAGACTTTATTTAATAGATTCTGTAGCATAAGATGACCTATGACTAATTCCTTAATCTGTTACACGTGTGTGTTTTGCATTGCTTTGGAACAGTTCGATGCTTCCTGTGCCTCCGACTGCTGTGGGTCCGGCTATCAGCTTGGACCTGGATGTGGACGATGTGGAGATGGAGAACTACGAGGTTGGTAACCGTGTTCCCCTATATACTGAAGTCTGTCTGGCCTAACAACATCATCATCATCTCGTGCTCAACTTTGTGTCACAGGCGTTATTAAATCTTGCCGAGAGGCTTGGTGAAGCGAAACCACGAGGTCTGACTAAGGCTGACATCGAACAGCTTCCCTCTTACAGGTTCAATTCAGAGAAACACCAATCGGAACAGACGCTGTACGTACCGCTCAAAGCCTGCACTAAACATTAACTGACAGGATATTGAACATTCTTTAATCTGTTTCTTGTTTTCTCTCAGGTGCGTTGTGTGCTTTAGCGATTTTGAGTCCAGGCAGCTACTTCGAGTATTACCCTGTAATCACGAGTTCCATGCAAAATGTGTGGACAAATGGTTAAAAGTAAGTTTTTACATGAATCCTGTCATGTTTTTGTTTTTTTGGTCATTTTGCAGACGCTTTTATCCAAAGCTTACAAGTATCCCTCTTAATATTTGGGGTCAGAACACAGGGTCACATTCAGAATCCCTGGAGCAATAAGGGTTAAGGGTCTGGCTCAAGGACCCACACTGGTAACTTCAGTGGTCTTGGGATTTGAACCCACAACCTTTGGATTGCTAGCCCAACACCCAAACCACTGAGCTACCACACCGTCATAATGTAAACATGTCGCAGCGTTCAGTCTGATTATATAGTCATTACATTCTTTAATATTTTTCGTGGGGTTTTTTAGCCACCTGTCTGTATAAAGCGTGCTGTAATCTGATGATGGCAAAGATGATCGGATTGTTGGCTAAAAGAATTGATGCTGATAATTTTTATGAAATGTGTGCTTCACCCCTAAAATACATTAAAGTTAGATAATTGTAAGAATGAAGCACATCTTGATCAGCCATGCATCTCCTGCATCGTTATCACAAACTCACCATAATATTTAAACATGTGCCAACAAACATACTAAAAGAACTTGTGAAAAAAATGCTGTAAGACCCCTGGTGCATAATGGTACATGTTTCCAAAAGTGTTCAATATGACGTTGGTCCACCCTTTGGAGCTAGAGCAGCTTCAACTCTTCTGGGAAGGCTGTCCAAAAGGTTTAGAAGTGTGTTTGTGGGAAATTTTCACCATTCTTCCATGAGCGCATTTGTGAGGTCACACATTGATGTTGGAGACGAGAAGGCCTGGCTCTTAGTCTCCGCTCTTATTAATTTCAAAGATGTTCTATCGGGTCAGGACTCTGTGCAGGCCAGTCAAGTACATCCACACCAGACTCAGCCATGGTGGAAGAGGAAGGGGCTAGCGCTAAACTGTTCCCTCAAAGTTAAGAGCATAGAATTGTCCAAAATGTATTGGTATGCTGATGCATTTTCCTTTCACTGGAACCTAGGAGCCAATACCAGCTCCTGAAAAACATCCCCACACCATAATTCTTTACACTTGGCACAATGCAGTCAGACAAGTACCGTTTTCCTGGCGACCGCCAAACTCAGACCTGTCCATCAGATTGCCAGCTGGAGAAGCGAAATTCGCACTCCAGAGAACAGAGCTGTACAATGCATTTGCATTGCACTTGGTATTGTATGGCTTGGATGCAGCTGCTCGAAAATGGAAACCTATTCCATGAGGCTTTCTGTGCCCTGTTCTTGATTTAATCTGAAGGCCACATAAAGTTTGGAGTTCTGTAGTGATTGTGTCTGCAGAAAGTTGGTGACGTCCTTCGCACTATGCGTGTCAGCATCGTCTGTCCCCACTCTGTCGGTTACGTGGCCCTTTGTTGCCAAACACTTCAATTATTACTTCTTTATAATCGAGCAGGCAGTCGACTATGGAATATTTGGGATGAAATTGCATGGATTTGTTGCACAGGTGGCATCCTATTACAATTCCACGCTGGAATTCACTAAGCTCCTGAGAGTGACCCATTCTTTTACAAATGTTTGTTAAAACAGTCTGCATGCCTAGGTGCTTGATTTTATTTACCTGTGGCCATGGAAGTGATTGGAACACCTGATTCTGATCATTTGGATAGGTGAGCAAATACTTTTGGCAATATAGTGTACTTTTACCTAGGTATAGAACATATGTTGAGTAGACAGAGCTCCAAATCTGTTTTACCCATTTTATCCGAAGGACATTTGATTGTGAGGACCTGGATCACTAACTCTGGTGTTGGATTTGGCTGAGGTCAGGCTTCTGTGTGGAACAGTCAGGTTTTTCACTCCATTTACCCAAACATGTCTTCATAGTCTCTGCTGTGTCCACTGGGGCACTATCATGCTGGAATGTGTTGGGCTGTCCCAGAACTATTTGTAAAAGCATGGTTAGGTATATACTAAGAATATAAGTAGCTAACACGTTCATTTATGTTTCATCCGGGTACTCCTGCATCTGAATTGCACCCCACGACCATAGTCCCTAATATAGGATTAAGTGGAAGATAATGAGATGAATACTTGTTTTTTAAATATCTTCTCATGTAAACACTGCTTAGATGAATGCAAATTCATCTCCATGGCCCTGTGCTCAATCTTTTTATCATACTTTGTCTTTCCAGACCAATCGCACCTGTCCGATCTGCCGTGCTGATGCGTCCGAAGTCCACCGTGATGTGGAGTGAGCCCGGATGTTTCATCCTTCAGTGGAAAACAGCACAAAACCTTGTATTGTGTGGTGGGAGCGGGCACACACACACACACATGTACACATATACACATACACAGATACACACTCACCCTTGCGTGCGCCATGACCCAGTACCCACACGCCCGCCCCACCCATACCTTTGACCAACAAAGCAATCTTGGAATTTGTACGGACTGTGTTCGACCTCCGCTGTGCTTCATCGTGTGAGTTCTCACGCCAGCTCCTGCCTCCTCTGAGCCCGGCAAACTCCCTTTTCTAGAGTTTCCTTTCACACTCTCTCTCACTCTCTCTCTTTCTCTCTGTCTCTCTCCAAAGATCCTGTACCGCTCGGCTTCGTTTACACGGTTGAAGGTTTTGGGGAGAGCTCGGGCCCGGTGTTCAAGGGCAGTGCCCTGTTGCGCATTCCGCTGGCTAACACGAATCATTAGCTGCATGTTTGTGTAGGTGACAGGCTTGTTAATAATGTACGTTCTGCAATAATGTATCAATGATTTATTAAGCGCTATCCCAGCTTCGCTAATGTGAACCGGCTCGAATCTCTGAGACTGCAAACCAGGATTTGCGTGCGCCTCGCTGTGGAGTTTTGCACTGTCGTTACGCCGGAGAGGTGTCTGGGACGAGGACCTCGTCTGGCCATAGTGCCCCGGGATATTCCTCCTCTCCCCGATCCCGCAGGACGGTTTGTTTTAGGTTAGCAATACTTCTGAATCGCCGAGCTTCATGTGGAAGACGAGTTGCAGAGGGACAGAGGACTTTGCAGAAAGCAATATGTGCAATGAGCGTCTGTCCCGAACCCTGTTCCTGTTTCCTTTAATTCCTTTGTTTTTTTTCCTGGAGGAACCGGGCTTTCCTCCTCGCCTGTGAGCCAAATATTCAATAACTCAAGATCCTCTACACGAATTTCAGCTCTGCCTTCTGTAAGACGTTAACAAGCACAAACTTTACTATCTTAAGTAGAAGCCGTAGGAGTCATTGTTTTATTTCTGGTTATTTACTGGGTTTCTCTTCCTAAAATAAATCTGAAGGATGAGGGCAGGACCAGCACAGCGCATCTCCGCCGTTAAGTCTCGTAATCAGTGCCGTTTCAAAGACGGGCCCACGTTGAAATGGCTTGTAGCGCGTCGTCGACTCTGCTTATGTGTGCCAGCTCACTGTAGTTGCGGTTCTTGAGTAGGCAGAGCTAAGGGGGTCGTTATCGTTAGAAATGCACTGTAGCTCTCGGTTGGCTCTGTTTAGACTTTAAAACCAAATCGAATCGGGTTATGTTTTCGTTAAATGTTGATTATAGGACAAATGTACGGTATATGAATCTATATAAATATATTCCTATATTCCTGCTTCCTTGTGTTGAGTAGCAGTTGTGAACAGACTCGCTTTTAAAGGGACGTCGCCGTGATTTTAGCATGCGAGTCTGTACCGACACTCGCCAGGTTGTCAAAAAAAAGCCATTGTGATGAATTTAAACCACACTTTTGATATTAATCTGTGTATACATATCCGATATCTGTTCACTGGCATATATTTTGAAAAAGTTAAAAAAGAAAAAAAAGAAAAAAATATTCTCAGGGCCTCTCGGTTATTAAAATAAAGGAAAACAGTCAGAGGATTTGTTTTGTGCTTTTAAGTTTTCCTCAGGCCGTGCATATTTTATAACATAATCAAGCAAGCTATTATTCCTTTTTAACTGTATTTAGGACACCATTTAAAGACCGGCATGCAAAAGAGTCAACTAAAGAAAAAAAAAGAGAAAGAACAGGCAACGCCTTGCCGCCACCTGTTTGTGTTCTCGTATTTAAACCACGTCTGAAAAATAAAGTGCATTCGGAGGCCGTTTGTTCTACCCAGACCACTTCAATACTATTAAACCAGTGTTTTGCATGGGGAAAGAAAAAAAACCTGTATTTCAGTGGAAGATATCTAGAGGGTGGGCGACTATTTAATCGTGCAGTCTGCATGCGTTTTGTAACCAGATCCCTGGTTTCATCATTTTCTTTAGTTATCGTTGGTTTCGGGTTCCGGACGAATTTTCCGGCTCAGCTGAAAACTGCCATGCGTCGTACTGCACAGAACCGAGTGACTACGTGACGTTAAGAGAACTATAAAACAAACAAAAAACACAAAAAATGGGGGGAAACATCTAAAAAAGATGCAAAATAAAGTGCTCGGCTTGGTGTAGATGGTATAAAGAAGGCCGTCTTATAATCACATCTGTGTTTCTGCTGTCTCAGCGACCGAAACTGACATGCCTGGAAAAACTAGATCACTGAAAGCCATATAGTGAAAAGGTGCTAGATGTTCTGTCGCTCCATTCACATACGGGAATGCAATAGTGTGCTATGACTCTCATACTCTTTAGCATGCAGTGCTAGCAGTGGCTCTGAAAATGTCCCTCTTTAAGGAGCCGTTCAGCCAAAAAAAAATCACTTTTATTTATTGATTTGTGTAAAGACTTTTTGTTCATCACTTTTTTTCGTCTGTACATTTATATACTAACAGCATTACAAAAAATCTTTTCTAAATACAAAACAGCATGCTACTAATCCCTATCATCCAGGGTTATTTTTACTTTTAAAAAAGGTTCTTCCATTTCATGCGGAACCATGACCTTTCTGAAATAATTGTTAGTTATAAGCCATGAAGCCGTTGCTCCATAGTCATGCTTATAATTTTGTATCTTTCCCATCTGACTGGACGAAGGTCCTGGGTTTAATCTCTGGATGGGGGCAGGTCCTTTCACTGTGGATTTTGAGAGAAAAAAAAACATTTGAAATCTGCATCCTTTGAGCCACTTGACATGATTGATGTGTGAATTAGTTTTTCTGTCGTGGTTGTGAACACTGAATCTAACAGATTTGTTTAAGCACATGGCATGTAATCACCCCTTTTTTGGGGGAGGGGGGGGATTAGGGGTTTGATTTGTTTGTATAGCTAATGATTTAAGTCAGCACTGTATGCTTTTAACTTCAATAGTTTGGAACATCATTATGTTGCTTATGACTTTGCCCATTTGTGCGATGCCAGGTTCCTAATTCAATGTGAAGAAACTGGGACCAGATCAAAGATCCCACTAAAAACTGCTAGCATAAATTGGAACAGTAATTACAAGCCCCCAACATGAGTGGCTGACTAGAACACAAACAGACTTATCTAATGGACATGAAGAAAGAGGAAGGTTTGAGCCTGTAATTTAAACATACTGCTTCTGTTTAAATATAACCCTCAGTATTTTGTTGTAAAATTGTCTAGTTCCCAACTATTATTTCATAGACACTGGACATGCTCTGACAGAGTTGAGAGTATATTTCATACTCTCCCTTTTGATTTTACGTGTCCGTTATTAGAGCAATGAGACTTGAGACTTTGATCGGACGGACTGTTTTCACCGAACAACCAGGTTTAAGAGAATTGCTTCATCAGTCCCTTAAATTTGTTAACAATAAAAAAATTTCTAATGCAAAGAGGTATATCTACGAAAACCAGTACATTTACAGTCCATGATGAGCTAAGTGAATGGCTTTAGTGGAGAGACTGGAGGCTCAGTGGTTCATGCAGTGCCCTCTTCAGTAAACATGCTTAAAAGCTGCTGCTACTGAACTTTACAGATCACAGCTACAGAGAGCTGATGAAATCTGTACTTTGAGATGTCTCGGTGCTTAGACACATCTGACCTCTATAACGCCTGACAATAACACCCCAAAAAAAGTAGATTTTGTACGTTCTCCCTTTTGTCTGCATCAAGTTTCACTCAAAGTAATTAAAAAAAAAACAATATTTCAAGGTGAAAAATAAATGCCCTCTGATATGAATGTGTTTGATGGACTGCTGCATTCATCATACAAACATCCCCCAAACCTTGATTCTTTCTGTTTTTTGGCTGAACCTCTCTTTTAAAGGTGTTCACACAGGTTCACTGATCAAATCTTTTTAACGGAAGTTACTGTTAAACTGAGCGACAGCTTCAAAGTGCACGCTCGTTGCGTCTTGTCATTTTACTGCCCACGCGATCAGAAAAAGTGCATCTGCCTTAAATTTAAAGCGTGTATTTAAGGGGACTTGTCTTGCTCTCACCAAATCTATAAAAAAAAAGAAATGTGTACCTGCCATAGGGTCTTTTACCTTAAACAAGCACTATCTGTAAATGACGAAAAAAGAAAAACCCAAAAAAAAGAATTCAGCTGCCATATACATGAGCATTTTAGCTTGGGTTGGGTTTCGGGGACCTGATGGCTGTTTATACTGTACTCTTATTTAGATTTCTAAGCCAATTTTCACAATAATCCAATTCCTTGAGAACCTCAGTGTTAACCTGTACTGAATAAAAAAAGATACACGTACATAGAATCTTGTAGTCTCTCTGTGATCCAATGAATAATTAATCACAGCTTGTGTGGTGCAAAGTTGTGTTCCAATAATCAGCTCAGATCTTTAGGAACTCGTGATTTGTTGATTGCTCCGTAGATGCCACTGATTGTTTACCAATGATTTTTCTTGCTGTGGGCTGTGGATTGTTTACCGTTCCAATAGCTGCCCTGGCCTTCAGAGGACGCCGACAGGGCCATGGGCATGTGTTCTGTGTTAGGAAGACTTTAATTTTCTTTCTTTTTATTTGACTGTTTTGTTGTTTTTTAATTTTGCTTTGGTACTTGCACATTTACAGTTACCTCATTTTTGCCATGTTTGTATTTGAAAAAAAAAGACAGTAAAAAATAAAAAAGCTAATATATATATTCTATATAGGAAATGGTTCTTAATGCTATAATTTTTTTCATTCCATTTGAATCATATTGTTTGTAGCATTTAACATATATAACTAGGTATAGTGTATTATTATATACACGTCTGTATACTGATTCAGATTTTTAAGATTTGTACTTTTTTTAAAACAAAAGTTGCTAGTTCTGCTTTTACCGAGTAGTGCAATCATATTTTTTTTAATTGTTGTGGCTGATTTGAGAGGGGTGTTCACTAATAAATGTATGATGTATACCAGTACTATGCTGACTTAAGTAATCACTGCTTTAACAGATCTTTCACAATACAGCTGTTTACCGGTGAAATGGTTGTCCGAGACTTTCTTACACACACACACACACACACGCGCGCACACACTTCTTAACATTAAATGTAACCATACATGATTTTCATTGTGAGAACCAAATGGTTCCCACATGTGATGGTGTAAATAGCTTTACGCTGTGTTCCAAATTATTATGCAAATAATATTTTCTCAGATTTTCCAAAATGACCTGTATGACTTGCAGCCATTGTAATTTTCCAGGCATCAACTATTAAGAGTACAATTGAAAGGTCTTTGAACAAACTGCCAATGATAACAGTATATTAAAAAAAAAACATTCAAAATGCATGTTCCAAATTATTCTGCACAGCAGTTTCCAAGCTTTTCATTTTTATAAAGAACAAAAAAATGGTCATGTGATAAGCATTAGCAGGTTATTCCAAACTGAAATCAAACCATTTTCAAGTCAAAACTTTATTCTAGGTGATGTTACATTTGCACATAGGATCCCTTGTTCGAAAGGAGCTTCTGAACTCTCTTGTCCATTGAATTTGTCCAGTTTTGGATGATATCTGCTTCAAACTTCAAACGAGGTGAGTGGTAGCTCAGTGGTTAGGGTGTTGGACTATCAATCAGAAGATTGGGGGGTTCAAATCCCAGGTCCACTGAAGTTACCAATGTGGGTCCTTGAGCAAGACCCTTAACCCTCATTGCTCC
>JAOUQT010000022.1:5663261-5676109 GCA_025769995.1 Xyliphius kryptos
ATTCTAGGTGATGTTACATTTGCACATAGGACCCCTTGTTCGAAAGGAGCTTCTGAACTCTCTCGTCCATTGAATTTGTCAGGTTTTGTATGCTATCTGCTTCAATTATGTTGCATGAGGACAGAATCCCCTCCCAGAGCTGTTGCTTAGATGTGAACTGCCTTCCACCATCATAGAAACTCTTTTTGATGATGCTCGAGAGGTTCTCAATGGGGTTGAGGTCAGGGGAGCATGGGGGCCACACCATAAGTTTGTCCCCTTGTATGCCCATAGCAGCCAGAGATGCAGATGTGTTCTTTGCAGCATGAGACGGAAGCATTATCAGCATGAAAAGAATGCACGTGGAATGTGAGGAATGCATGGTTCTTCTTATTGAACCATGGCAGGAAGTGTTGTTTGAGAGACTCCACATAAATTATGGAGGTCATCGTTACCCCTTCAGGAATACTTAAGGGGCTGACAATCTCCTTCCTCCTTGTTGGAGCCGTAGCCTTGTTTGCATGGGGTTTCCATCGACCAGCCATCCTCCACTTCATCCATCTGGACCATGGAGCGGTGCACAGCACTCATCGGTGAACAAAACCGTTTTGAAGTCAGTCTTCATGTAGTTTGGCCCATTGGAGACGTTTCTGCTTGTGTGCAGGAGGCCGACAGGATGGCTTATGCACAGCTGCAAACCTCTGAAGGACCCTGCAGCTTGTTCAGGGACGTTGGCAGCACCAGCAGCTTCAAAAACTTGTCTGCTGCTATGACAAGGAATTTTTGTAGCTGCTCTTTTAACCTGATGTAACAGCCTGTTGGAAAAAGTCCACAATTTTTCCATATTCGCACGAACACGTGTGTGTGCTCTGAATCATCTACATACTTCTTGATTGTGCGAAGATCACTATGAAGTGTCTTGACAATGTTGACTGTAGTCATGCCTTGACCTAAACACTCCACAATCTGTTGCTTCTCAGCAGCCGACACATCCTTTTTCTTTCCCATTTTGGCTGAAAATGTAGCTGCTTAATAATGTGGGAGTCTTCTTAAATAGTCTTGCATTTAATTGGACACACCTGCCAAACTAATTAGCACAAGTGTCTGCAATTGCTTTCAGTGATATAAAGTGCCCTTGACACACATCACCATCAATGAGTTTAACTGACAAACAAAAAAATGATTACCTTATCACTCCTAAACACTTTTGCATAATAATTTGGAACACAGTGTAGTGTTTTATATAAAACGGGATAGTTCTGTTCTTTAAATCTGATTGGCTGAGCTGTTTGTCCAGACATGACATTACTGACAATAAGCCACACCTCTAAGCACTTGGTATGTGCGTGCGGTGTACATTTTCCCCCCCGATGGTTCTGTAATTTGGCCGCTGGATGGCAGTTTTTGATCGTCAGAAACCGGAACACTGAGGACTAGATTTTGTCTCGGAAGACCAGTTTTAATGATTTTTCAATAAACACATCTATGAATCAAACCTTGTGTTTTTATTAGTGTGTTGAAATAATTTTATAAAAGCAATAATGAACTCAAGGTTGTGCATCATTGTGAATAAATTAGAGGAAAGGGATGTAACTGTTCTCTGCTTTGCACTGTGTCCAACAAAACTTTACTCACACTACAAACCCTCTCATTCCTTATTTCTTAATCTATAAATATATAAAGTGATTTATTCAGCCTGCTGTGCTTAAACACCGAGGAATTTTGTTTTCCACATTTACCCCATTAATGCAGTGAAGCGAGCACCACCAGAGTGGTTGGCAGTCTTGTAAATGGAGCAATTGGGGTTATTTACACAAGGGCACTTCAGCCGTAGTATTTGGTGTGACCGGAATCAGACCAGAGACATTCAAGTCACATGGCTGATTTTTGTCTATGACTGCCCCTAAATGCTCAGAACCATTTCATAAGCTTTGAGTAAAACTTCAATAAAAGTCTTTTAAATCTGTACAAGACACTACAGTCCCCCACAAAAGCAAAGTCGTAGGAATGACTTGTAGGTGAGCGACTGACCTCAGGAATTGCTTATTTGCATTATGCCAAGAGTGTTTTTTTTTTTTTTTTTTAAACATTCATTAATATGGCAGAAAGATCAGATTTTGGATAAGAGGCTTGTCATACATAAAAAATGTTTGAATTATACATATAATTTTTTTTGACTACATGAACATGCAGCAATAACATTAGAACATAAATTCATTGAGCTTTGAAAAAAAATAATATGTATGACTTCTATGAGCTTGGAGGACTGCATCCCTACGCCTTGGCAATGACTTAAATAACTTGTTGATGAACTCTTCTGGAATAGCAAAGAAAGCAGTTCGGCAGGTTCGAAATTTTTTTTTTTTTCATCCAAGACCTGACCATTAATGTTCATGTCCAGTGACTGGGCTAGCCAATCCTGGAGCACCTTGATCTTCCTTGCTTTCAGGAACTTTGACATTGCGGCTGAAGTGTCCTCCTGCAGAATTTGCCCCCTCTTGTGGTTTGGACAATAATGGGCAGGAAAAATGTCTTGATGGTTTCATCCACTCTGCCGATCTCTTAAGACATCCCCAAACTGAATGAAACCCCCAACAATGATTTTTCCTCCACAAAAGACTGTTTTCTGGGTCCAAGCGGGGTCTTCTGCAGTATTGATTACTGCAGTAATCATTCCATTGTGGATGTTTTGGATCGTTGTCTTGTTGGAAGATAAATCTCCGTCCCAGTCTCGGGTCTTTGCAAACTAACAGGTTTTCTAACAGAATGGTCCTGTATTTGGCTCCATCCATCTTCCCATCCCTGCTGAGGAAAAGCAGGCCCAAACCATGATGCTGCCACCACTACGTTTGACAATGGGGATGGTGTTTTTTATGCCAAACATGTTTATTATTGTGGCTAAAAAGTTGGATTTTGGTTTCATCTGACCAGAGCACCTTCATCCACGTTTGGTGTGTCTCCCAGGTGGCAAACTTTAAACAAGACATTTTTATGTATATCTTTCCGGAAAGGCCAGATTTGTGCAGTGTACAACCGATTGTTGTCCTATGGACAGTCTCCCACCTCAGCTATAGATCTCTGCAATTCATCCAGAGTGATCATGGGCCTCTTGGCTGCATCTCTGATCAGCCTGCTCCATGTTTGAGCTGAAATTTTAGAGGGACGACTGGGTCTTGGTAGATTTGCAGTGGTCCGATACTCCTTCCATTTTAATATAATCGATTACACAGTGCTCCTTGAAATGTTTAAAGCTTGGGAAATTTTTTGCATCCAAATCCAGCTTTAAACTTCTCCACAACAGTATCTCGGACCTGCCTGGTGTGTTCCTTGGTCATGATGCTCTCTGCGCTTTAAACAGAACTCATATTACAGAGCAGGTGCATTCATACGGAAACTTGTTTACAGTTAAATTCAATTCATCATCCGTCATTTGGGTCAACATTGGATCAATTAGAGATCCTCACTGAACTTCTGACGTGAATTTGCTGCACTGAAAGTGAAGGGGCAGAAAAATATTGCACGCCCCATTTTTCAGTTTATTTCTAAAGTTTAAAATATCCAATAAATTTCATTCCACTTCACGATTGTTCCCACTTGTTCCTTACTAAAAATTACAATTTCATATCTTATGTTTTAAACCTGAAATGTCTTGAAAAGTATACACATACATACTTTATTTTATCACATCCAGTGATGTTCGAATAAGATGGTCATCCCGGTCAGTGGAGTGTCGACAATTTAGAGCAGCTGTTTTGCCTTAAACTGACTACATTTTTATCAAAGGGGAAATAAATGTAGAAATAATTTGATTCTGGATTCTAAATTTTTTATATTTTCTTGTCCGTTTACCCTCTAGTTGGTTAAGTATAGTTTTGAGTTAAAAAATTACTTTATATAAAGTTTTGTGAAACACTTTTTGTTCAATAACTTTTTGTGAGATTTTACAGACAACCATCTAACCTGCAATGAAAATCCTCAAAAGTACATCAAACCACAACTAAACATCTCCCATTTTTTTATGTCGTTACTCCTTAAAGCAGTACTTTTGTTTACATAACTGTGGGAATCATTGTGAATGTGACATGCAGGTTTCCACAAGGGCAACAAAGCATGAAAACATTTTAAAAATGTTTAATTTAGAACTGAAAAAAAATTACATCTTTACATGAGCAGCCCATTCAGTTGGAAGCTGGGCGAAGGAGGCATTTATGATTGACCACAGGCACATTTTACTACTACAGATACAGAGCCACACAGAGAAAACACATGTGGCCTCTTGAACCCCCTCAAGTGAACTGAATGTTACATGTCACAAATCCTCATTTGGTCATTTCTGATAGCTGGTCAGCATTTTGAGTTGCATGATGTTTTCTTTTTAAAAAGTATCGCAGACTGTAGTCAGGCATGTCTTTAAATACGTAATATTTACAGGGCCGTTTGTCTTGTGCTTACACAAGTCGTTACCTGTGGGGACCGTGTGGCAGATCCATACTGAATTAAAGGAAGTTTGAGCGGTCCCTGGGTGCGACGGCTGCTCCGCAGAGCCAGGCGGAAAAGGGCAGAGCGCGGTCATGTGTGAGGAATCGGGAGTTTAGAATGTCAATCGTCTTCCGTGAGATCCTGCACAAACAGCACCTCACTGCGACTCAGGCCAGCTTCTCGTAGGGCTGGTGGGTTTGCGCACTCCTCTGTGGGCAAACACGGCAGTATGCGGCGTGGGAAGCTCGTCACAATCTGGAATTTCTCTGGTGTTTCTTTTAACGAAAACAGAAAGTCGTAGATTACCTGAAAGAACAACAGAGGGATTAAAGTTACATGCATGGGAAAAGGTATAATACACAAATGCTGACTTTCAAATGCTAACTATTCAACATGTGGAGTGATTTAGGGCTCCTTATTAACATAGGAAATCTGGTTAAACTGTTGAATCTGGATGTGACCATACCGTCAGAGACTGAGTAAAGAGGAAGCGTCTCTTGACCCGGGTGTCATTAGGCAATTTAAACATTATTTCTACACAGTCTGGGTCATCTGGAGATGGCTCGGGGGGCAAGCACTCAGACTTGCGCTCTTTTTCTTCTTCAAGTCTCTGTGAATAACACCATAAATTTGTATATGAGAAAGTGACCATGTGAGTTTCCCATAATTAATAAAAAAAGATTCATACACTTCATTAATGACTGAAGGAATATACATACATACGCTCTGGAAAAAAAATGAGACCGCTGAAAAATGATCAGTTTCTCCGATTTTACTCTTTATAGGTGTGTGTTTGAGTAAAATGAACATTGTGCTTTTATTCTAAAAAATTACTAGGAACATGTCTCTGAAATTCCAACCAATAATGTTGGATTTATTTGCAGAAAATGAGAAATGGTCAAAATAATGAAAAAGATGCAGAGCTTTCAGATCTTAAATCATGCAAAGAAAACAAGTTCATATTCATTTACAAACAACAATACTTATGTGTTAAATCAGGAAGAGTTCACGAATCAATATTTGGTGGAATAACCATAATCTTTAATCACAGCTTTTATGTGTCTTGGCATGCTTTCCTCCAGTCTTCCACACACTGCTTTTGGATGACCTTATGCCACTCCTGGTGATTCCTCTACGCTCACCTTGACAAGTCAGCCAGCACATGGATTATGTTTTTTGACTTCTCCAGTACTTTTAACACCATCCGGCCTGCTGTTCTGAATTAGAAGCTGACAGTGATGAAGGCAGACACCCCACCTCATGTCCTGGATTACAGACTACCTGACCGGCAGCCGTCTTCAGCACAGTATGTTGAACAGTGATCAGCAGCACCAGGGCACCAAAGGAAACTTTACTCGCTCCCTTCCTCTTCATCCTCTTTACCACGGACTTCAGCTATCAGACTGAGACCTGCCACCTTCAGAAATTTTCTGATAACTCGGCAATAGTTGAATGTATCAGCAAGGGCTACGGTGACAGACTTTGTCACATGGTGCGAGCTGAACCATCTACAGCTTAATGTGACCAAGAAGTAGTGGATCTGAGATGATACAAGGCGCCGGTGACCCGTGTCCATCATTGGGGTCATTGTTGACTCTGTAGAGGACTACAAATACCTGGGAGTGTACATAGACAATAAACAGGACTGGGGTAAAAATACAGAAACCCTCTACAGGAAGGGCCAAAGCATGAGGTCCTTTAACATCTGCATGACAATGCTCAGGATCTTTTATGAATCTGGGGCAGCAGACTGAACAAACTAATCCGTAAGGTCGGTTGATGTGGGTGCGGAGCTGGACTCGCTGACGGAAGAGTCAGAGGATGCTGTCTAAGCTGATTCCATTATGTATGGACAACACCTCCCACCCGCAAGATACATAAGCACATAAGACTCATTCCACCCAAAAGCACCAAAGGATGTAATTTCTACCTGTGGCCATCAAACTCTACAACTCATCACATGTATAGTAATAATAATGTATATGTGCAATAGGACTTATATTTATTATATAGTTTTTAAAACATGCAATACAAAAACGTGCAATATCACATATCACACAGTTTCCCCACAAGTGGTGGGAAAAGTTCTGGAATTATTTAGAAATGTCGTGGTCACATTTTTTTTAAAGCACTAAACCTGGCATTTTTAAAGGGGTGTGTGATGACTTTTTATAGAAAATGATACTTTAATAATTATACTTTATAGCCTAGGTTCAGTTTCAGACATAGCTGTGTGGTCATGTGACTGCTTACCCTGCGCCTTCTCTCCTCAGCTAGCTGAATCTGTCGTACAGCTTCTTCTTCTTGCCGTTTCTGCTCCTGCTCCTCTTTTTTCTTGCGCTCCTTCTCTTGATCAGCTCGTAGTGAGGCCAGATATGCCTCGTCCTGTTGCTGTCGCAGGACCTGTGTCTGGTTCCTTTCCTCTCTGAGGAAAAAGTGATGTGTATATATTATCAAAATTATATAGCTTATTTTTTTCAATATGATGTACAAAAAAACATTCACTTAATTGCTCACTCACTACTCCTTACTGGAAGGGCGTAATAGTAGTAGAGTGATTATGAACACCTGGATAATTCAGATAACATATATAGATCTACAAAAGATTATTAAAATTGCACTGTTAATACAAACTATCATAGCAGTTTTTCTATTGAATATTTTAGACGTTTCTTTCTTCTTCACTGTGTGATGTGTAGTACATTTAACTCTTTAATAATTAATCAAGATTTGCTTTACTGCCTCACGGCCATTTTTTCACTGCTTATTCTACATTCTACTTTGTAATAGGACAAATAAAAAGCGACGGCTTGTTATTTTTCATGCTGGCTTCATGTCCTTCCTAGAGATTTGATCACTTACAGTACATTCCTGATGAGTACCGACCGGGTGTACATAGTACAATTAATTCCCTCACCTCTCCAGTCGTTCTGACATCAGGTAGGTCTGATTGGCCTCCATGATAAAGGTGAGCTGGTTGATAAGATCTTCTGGCTGAATCAGCCCCTCCAGCCTTCCTACAACTGTCATCTTACGGTCCTTCAGCATGATCATGGCCAGAAAGGGATATGTGTTTTCACGCAAGGCCTGAGATACTGAAAATAGTTTAAGTTTAAGACACAAAATTATCCAGGGCTTTAGAGACAATGGACAGTAACGTGATTATTAGACCGAAAGCCAAATTAAGCTTCCACTTTTGGTAAATCCAAACATTGTTAATAAGCCAGTTACAATAAATACAGAAAGCAAAGTGGGTACAACTGAACCAAACTGCATCATGAGGGACAAACCCTTACGTAGGGTAATGAAGTTTGAATGCAATATGTTCTACACAAATTCACCTATGACAGGGGTCGGCAACCTTTAACACACCCAAAGAGTCATTTGAACCTGGGTTCCAGGTAAAGAAATCTGGGGCCGCAAATGCTTTTTGACATCCGAAATGAAGATACACTGTATGTAAGAGAAAGCTATCTATGAATAGCTTTTTCTTACATACAGTGTATCTTTATTTGAGTAAGTGATCAAGGACCTTCAACTTCATGCAGGACTGAAATCTGTTGTCCGTGAGGCGTGAGCAGTTTGTTTTTAATGTAGTACATGGTGGAGAATAGCTGCTCATATACATATGTGGATCCGAAGATCGGCAGGATTGCAAATGCACATTTCTTTATGTTTATGTGGGTGTCGGAGATGGCATTTCATGGTTCAAACTAGAGTTTCTCCGGTCTTAGGAGGTTCTCAGTATCACTTCATTTGTGATTCTAAACAACAGTGGCTTCTGATGGGCAACATCGTCGAGATACTCTGTATAGCATTTGAATTTAAACACACATGTCTTTGTCTGCCATGTCAACCAGTTCCAGGTCCAGCTCAAGTTGACTTCGACCTGCAAATGCATTTTGGCATGTATATCAAAAAAAGAGCCGCATGCGGCTCCAAAACTGGTGGTTGCCAACCCCACCTATGACCTTAAATTTGGTCATCTGAAAGAGTTCTTAAATAACTCGATCATGCAGGTAATTCCCCGTTTACACAAAAAAAAGGAATCATGTGTTATGTAATTTAATTGGTAAACACTTTAGTACTATATGGTAATAGTAGGAAGTTTTCACTCTTATCTTCACTGTGTAAAGTACCTCTATATCCTTCAGGCCTGCTTGTAGAACACGCCCAGAAAAGCATCCGTGTGTTGATGAAGGTCAGTACCGTTTCACTACATAGTGTGTTTCTATGGGAACAAACAAGAAAAGTTAGAAGCCAGACCACTTCCCATTCACTACATAAGGCACAATATTTTCTTTGTAATCTCAGACAAGAAATCAGCAACATAAATTCCAAACAGTGTACTTATCTGTTCTTAAGTGTGTTGCAACCTAACCTTACCTACTGAAACAAAGAGCAGTGTACGTTCTTTTATACATTATACCTTTTTTTAAATCAATCACATAATATGAATTTATTAAATCTGGTGTAATAAAAGCACGCCATCTTTCATTGATATTCTTATGCTAATTTCAATGAAAAAATTTAGGAAATCCAGGTGCACCCAAAAAAAATAAAATTAATAAAAAATTCAGGTCTAAACTTAAACTCACCTGCAGAATTCATCAGTGTCTTGGTGATCATTTCCATGAAGGTAAACTAACAGGAAGCGCAGTTCCCGTTTGGCATCATTCAGAGCCTGGGAGATTCAGAAAATAATCACATTTACAATATCTAAATATAAGAAACTTGCAGAAAACCTTCACATCAAACATTATGCTCATTCAGCAAAAGGGAAGATAACACTCATGGCAGGTTACTAAACAATCACAAAACAGACATGTACACCCAGATTAACAACTAAAGCCAATTCTGTGTCTTTAATAAATCCTGTTTAAGGCTGTGCTTTCTAGAAACCGCACAAAGAACCGTATGACCACAAGGTTACAGCTCGACCCTCTAAACCACTGTGTTGCCCCATTCAATGCTGAATATTTGCTTTAGATCTACAAGTCATGGAAATATTTTGGAGATATTTCGCTGTTTAGACTTGTAATTGAACAAAAAAAAAAGCAGCCATGATTTATCAGGAAGTTTTGGGGCCTTTTCCTGCACTTAACATTCTTGTAACCTGTTAACATTGCATATCTTGGATTAACTGGATAACAATAGATGCTGAAATGTGGCACTTGAAGCAGGAACCACTCGCTGGTTTAGACGGTAAATGAAGTAAATGATGTGGTCAGAAATGTGTTAATACAGGACATTAAAAATAAGTGCCCCAAATAAATAAATTCCTGCTTTAATATTAAGCAGGACTAAACTAATATATGTTGGTGTTATTTGTAATGTATGTATATCTTTACTTGCTGAAACTAAAATTTAAATTACTGTCATTTTTATTTGAGTTATAATTTTTAAATTTATCCAGAACGTGGTGCATCTTAATGTCATTACACCAGCCAGGTACAATGAAAATTAAAATAATCTGCGTCTCTCTCTAAACCTGCCATAAACAAGGAATCAAATGAACCCAAACAGAGTATTTAATAAAGTGTTGATTAATAAATTTACAGCAATTCAAAAAAAAAAAAATCTCCCAACAACTGGTCCAAATACCCACTGCTCTTCAAACAAATTAATTAAGTTAGACAACTAATATTAAAGTGTAATCATGCAACATTAAAAGCGTTTGGTTGGAAATTTTAAATCTGGACAGCAAAAATAACTACTGAAATAAGTACAGGACACAGTAACACAATGGAGACAATTGAGTAGCTCTGATTTACCAATCAACATGCCTTTGTAATGTAGGGAAAAAAAAAAAAAAAAAAAAAAAAAATCGTGCTGACAAGGACATGCAGGTCTCAGAGAACGGACCTTGGTTCTCCTCTACCCCCAGGAGTTAACCAAGAACCTCATTGCTTTGAGGCTGAGGCACAAAATGCTTTAGTACCACCCCCCCCCCACCATTAGAGAACAGTTATCATCAAACAATAGAATTAAAACTATTTCACATTTTATATGCAAACCTTTGGGCACATCAAAAAATCCATTAAAACACAGCATGTGACCATCCTAAAGACACCGAGTAAATTTCAGTTATTATACATGGCACTGTATGATACATTAGTACTGAACAATGAGCTTTGCTATATTTTTTTTATTAAACATTGATTTCATGCAGCATTAAGATTTAAACATTAGCATTAAAAACACATTACTGTGACTAACATACCTGACTGTATGTTCCCTGGTAGAATACAGGATGGGACTGTCCGTATTTCTCTTCGAAACTATGAATAAAAGACATGACATCTCCAACAGGATCTGTCACTCGTCCCCGTGGATCCGGCCTGATAAATCTCAGAGCGACCCTAAACACAAATGCTTACATTAATAAGATAAAGACTAAATTAACAAAGCACAAAGTGCATGAATTTCTGAAAGAGGGCCCCCATGGAGTGAAGGTTTTAAAACTGGGTCTGCTTTGAATTAGAATTTTCAGGTGTTCCAGAATGTTTAAACCATTTCCATGAAGACAATAGATTTAGAATTATGACGTTAATTTGTATATAGCAGCCTGCCTGAATAAAAGTCCAGTTGGACACATAACTGTTATAGGACCCCCTTAATACATAAGTGCACCAAATTTGACCGGCCTCATCAGGGACTGATGCTGAAGGTTTGTGTGAAGTTGCAGAATTTTTGAGTCAAGTGTTTTTAGGTTTTATGGTTTTTAATAAAAGATGAATTAGTTTTGACACATGCATTACTTTGCATTTAGTAAAATTGCAAAGTGTAGTCTTCTAGTGTAGAAGTTAGAAACCTAAATGTTTTGTTGTGTTGCACTATAAAACCAATTATAGGCCAATCGGTGTGATTTTTGTTATTAGTGAAGATAAACACCAGCTGCACCTACCTACCCTCCAAGAAGAAAGGAAAAGACATTTTAAAAATCTAAGCAAAAACAATATGGTTTTTAAGCTCTTAGTGCTTGAACTCTTAAAAATATCAGTAAAAGTATCAATAATCCATTTAAATCCTTTTAAAGCTGACAGACTCTATATGACCAAACGTATGTGGATACCCTTCATAAAAGGTAACTGCATGTTTTTTTTTTTTAACAGTTAACTCTTGGAAAGAAAGTAAACATTGTTATAGGAACGGTTCTAAGAAGTCCAACAAGCCTAGAATTAACAGCCATCTTATATTTGGCCATTATGTGAGAAGAGAAGGGAATTATTACCTGAATATATCCAGAAGTGTGTAGTAGGTAAACCTGAATGGAAGCATTATCAAATAGTAACTCCAACCTAACAGTCCCTAATGAACACAAAGCAGAAGCAAAAGAGTTCACATTTAATTATTACATGCATAATAGGACGATAATGGGGCACAATAATCAAGCTAACGAGAGGAGCTTACTCTCGGTTGAGGCCTCGAGACGATATAGCTATACACTCTGTGGTCTGCTGTGTTGACCTGTAATGGTCTGGCGGGTGGTGGGTTAAAAACACTAGGAACTCCTTCCTGCTCATTTAGTCTGTCTTGTACTGCGGCCTGTGACAAAACAGAGTAGAGCAGATGGTGCATGGCTGCTCTCTAACAATACTGTTATTTCATTAATTATGTATATCCTTCTCACCTCAATGTTCCAGTTGTGTTGTTCTAATGTGCGCCGACATTGGTCCATTGACTCTAACCCTGTCAGATCCTGTGTGAAAATAGAAGTTATTAAAACAACTTTACAATAGATTTGAAGGAACATAAACAGAATATAATTATTTCTTGTTCATCATTGGTCAACTGATGTTCCGCTTATAATTTAAAGACAAGTAAACACAGAAAGTCTTGTTATATACTTTAGACCTGTCCCGGGAGTTTCCCCTTCTTTTACACAAGAGCACTGGGATAGACATTAGAAATGTCTTGACACAACAGGAATACCAGATTAAAATATGAATAAATAAAAGTTAAAACAAGCAATAAAATTGATCACATCATAGCTGGCAGAAAAAGTCCACACCAAGTACTATGATCAAAGGCTGCCTCAGATGAACAAAGTCAGTTGAAAACCCGAATGTGCTAGGCGATCATCCAACTATATAACTTCAGAATATTTTTATAAATAAAGGCCAAAGTCGGTGTTTGTGTCCCACACTGTTGCTTTGATTACCATGAAATTAAACATACATCCTCCTCACAGGACACTCCAAATACCCTTTACAAACACCAAGAAGTGTTTGTAAAGGGTGTTTTTGAGCAGAAATGCCAGTAATTGGTGGCCAAGAGTAGTTAGCACTACTGTGAGCGGTGGGAACTCATATTTAAGTGATAAAGTGATTCATTTTGCCTACTGTGCTTACACACAGAGGAATTTGTCCTCCACATTTAACCCATCC
>JAOUQT010000022.1:5680018-5690867 GCA_025769995.1 Xyliphius kryptos
ACTATAATTACGTTCCTAACGCTAACGCTTTAACAGTTTTCCTCGAATATTTGTTATTTTTCTCACTTTTATTTATTTATTTATGTTTTAATTAAGAAAACAGTAATAATATAATTGTTTGCTATAATATAATAAAAATAAACGAATAGAAATTTACAATATAAACGTTTTATTTTACAAAAAAAGACTTTTATTATTAAACATTGCGGGTTATTCTTATTAACAGATTCCGTAAAATGTTATAGGAGAGGGAAAAAGTTGCCTCGTGACGTCACGAGTCGCAGCTGCAAGTGTTTTTGAATCATTAAGATAATTTATC
The DNA here is from genome assembly GCA_025769995.1 of Xyliphius kryptos. Taxonomy (NCBI): domain Eukaryota; kingdom Metazoa; phylum Chordata; class Actinopteri; order Siluriformes; family Aspredinidae; genus Xyliphius; species Xyliphius kryptos. Next base: position 5,680,338 of record JAOUQT010000022.1, read on the forward strand.
ACAAGACGCGCGCGCACAAACACACACACACACACACACGAACGATTGATTCGTTCTATTAGGAATTAGTCGAATATAATATAATAAAGAAGTCATATTTATTTGAATGATCTGTTTTTTTACTTGTTTAGAACAGAATCAGTCATTTTTGCCGGACCATCATGCATCTGGTGTGGCATCATTTTGTTGTATTTGAATGACGTCATTTTGTAATTTTTTGCTTGATTACTGCTGTGTGCGTATTTTCTGTATTTTGTTGTTTATGTGGAATGAAGTTATTTTGTAATTTTTACCCGATTTAATGCAGTGTGTGTGTTGTTTGGTGGCATTTTGTCACTGATGCCTGCTGTATGCATTAGGTATGCCATCTTATTCTCGAGATTTACCTGATTCTTGCTGTGTGTGTGTTGTTTGGTGGCATTTTGTCACTGATGCCTGCTGTATGCATTAGGTATGCCATCTTATTCTCGAAATTTACCTGATTCTTGCTGTGTGCGTGTTGTTTGGTGGCATTTTCTCACTGATGCCTGCTGTATGCATTAGGTATGCCATCTTATTCTCGAGATTTACCTGATTCTTACTGTGTGTGTGTTGTATGCCATCGGTTTGTCGTTTATTTAGGAAATGGTGTAGAAATTCCAGCTAAATCAAGCACTAGTGAAGAAATCATGTGCATTTACACCAGATGTTGCTGGTTCATTTTTCCAGTATAAACACAGTACTGGCTGAGACAGATGTTAAGTAGGCATTTTAAAAGCGGCTTGCCGTTTCTGGGTGATTTTGGTGAGACTTTGACCGTCAGCCGTTAAAATATGTGAATAATATTTGTTTTAGATACAGTATGTTATACTTTTCTTTACATGATCTGTTGTATAAGAATAAAAAATGTTTTATACCTGACCTACCGCCCCCATTTTAGAAAGCAATGTTCTCATCATTAAACAATAATTATATCAAATCATTATCCAGACTCTCCGTCTCTATTTTTTTTAACCGTCTTATAGGAAACAAAGGCATGAATTGTGGCATAATTGTGGCCAGAAGTGTTAAAGGACAAAAAGAAACACGATTAAGTTAAAAATGTTGAATACATTATAACGTCTGTTATTGATTAACCGAAATGAATCTGTAAATTTGACAGAACTAATAATTATATCATTATTTGCATGGATTGGATTTAAAATGACGTCCAAATCTAGATCATATGTGTCAGATTTGTCTTTTACTGTGGTTTGTTGGCATTGCCAGACGCAAAAAAGGGACAGTGATGACTTTAGAGGTTATATCTCTAGGTTATGGAAGGTCAGTGGTTCAAGCGCACAATACTACCATGCCTTGAGTAAACCATGAACTCCCTGTTTTCTAGGGGTGTGGTACAGTAGCTTTTCCTCGCACTATTGCCCCAACTAAGAAGCTGGGATGCAGGAAAAAAAAATCACTGCAATTGTGTACCCGGTTAATTCTAGTTTTAGGGTCACGGGGAAGCTGGGCGCAAGGGCAAGAACAATCCTAGACAGGGTGCACACACAATCACACACGACCAGGCAACTTAGAGAGACCAATTAATCTATCATGCATGTCTTTGGTATGCAGGTGGAAACCGGTGTACATGGAGAAAACCCGCATGAACACATGCAAACTTTACACAGAAATTTGCCAAGTTGCCCCACCCGGAGCTCAAACCTGGGATTTTCTTGGTGAGAGGCCACAGCACTATCCACTGGGCCACTGCGCTGCCTGACAAATAAATTATTATTATTATTATTGTAATAACACGATCATGCAGGTTTGACAGATACAGAACTAATGATTTAATCCTGTTTGATTTTTGCAGCTAAAACCTTGCTGTCAGTGTGTTCCGTGATGAGTCACATGTTTGTACTCACAACCGCACTAGTGGTTGTACAACATGCACATCAACACCTTTTATTTGCCAAGTGCACAATGTACAAGCTAGAGAGTTGATAAAAACAATCAACTTGTGGTTGGTGTTGTAGTTCATAAGGTAAATTTGAGGTTAATGACTTGGCTTGGTTTCTGCCTTATGAATATTGTTGTGTATAATTTAAAAATATGAATAGCCTTGGATTTGTGTCAAAAGGTCAAAGGTCAGAGCAACACCTAAAAAGTAAGCCTTGCAATAAAGCCAGCGGTTCCCACCCTTGCTTTACAACAGGAAACGGTTCCACTCTCGCTAATCAGAAACCCTTCCTGAGTGGGATTGCTAGGTTTTACATGCAGCTTTTCATCATCAACTTGTCCCCGGTTAGCCGTTTCATCACCGGCCCAGTGCTGGGAATAGTTCTCAGCATGTCGGTTTTCTTTCTCCTTGATGGAGATGTAAAATATCATGTAACTCTCACTTAGTGGAATGTTCCCTTGAATTTTTTTTTTTTTCCCCTTCTTTCCTTTCTGCTTTTCTTTTTTGGACGTCTGTCTACACTCATTTATTGCTTTAAACGGTCTCGCCGGAGCCAGAAAATGTGTCAGAGTTAAGGTTTTCTGTCTCACTCCCTCCCTTCCTCTCTCTCTCTCTATGTCTCTATTCGTCTCTTGGCGTGACTCATGTGGGTGTTGGGCTGAAATAGTTTGGTGTAGTTTTACATTCCTTATATAGCCTGTGGATAGGGGACGAGATGTAAAGCCTCACCCCGGCACAAGCCCGAAGAGTTGGAAGGGTCGAACTTGTTTCCAGAACCGGCGTTCTTCGTACTTTTCCTGGCTTTCCACTGGCCCTTTCTGTGAGGTATGTTCAGGCTGGTTAACCAGGCAGACTGTGCTGAAGATCCATCCTTTTTGCAGGTTCTGCAATTGTGTGGTGTAGAGCAAGTGTCAAGCTGGACTTGTCCTTTTCTGGCTTTGCAGGAACTCTCACACGGGCTGTGTTGTGTTTTATTTCTGTGTTGTGTTTTATTGTGATTTACTCAAAAGAAGCAGTGACTTTTATTATATAACGCAGAATACTCTTGTAGCTTGCTATGTATGGGGTCATCTAAGTCTATCAGCATAGATTTAATCCCTTAGAGAAACTTTCTCTGTAATAATGTGTGCATTAACATAATTAATTTCCCATTGGTTTCGTTGCTTTATCGTTTCCTCTGAGAGAACTCTTAAATATTTGTGTTCTTTTCAATCGCTTATTTCCTTTGCCTCCAATTGCTTCATCCTATCAAGAATGATATTTTTGGGGCCTCTTTCAAGTGAATCTCCCTGTAATTTGTGGTCTGCGTTGTGAAGCGTTTCTCTGAGATGAATTTCTCAATGATGTCGACGTTGGCTTCGACCTCTAGTGTGCTGTATCAGGGCAGAGTTCAGGAGTTTTAAAAGCCTCTGGGGAAACTAATAAACCTTGAAAAAACGACTAATAGTAAGCATTGTGTGTGATGTCCATGCTGAACTCTTTCCGGTACTCTGTGGAATTTATTTTGTACTTCTTTATTTTAAGATGTATGATGCAATGGTATGATTGATGATATTGTCTTTATTGTCTAATCTAATAGACAGATGGATGGATGGATGGATGACGTATTAACGTATAATATTGCACTGATATAGAGGAGGAATAATAACAAGTTTATATAATCTGATAAGAATATACAAGTTTTATTATTCTGGATGCTCTAGCATCTGACAACTGTAGCTTTTAGTGACGCGCTCAAAATAAGCTGGCCGCAATCCCAATATTTCTGTATTGCAGCTTTAAATAACGGACATCTCCAGGACATTATAGCACAGGTTTCGAGTTCTGTGCCAACTGTTTACTCTTATAATAGTAATAATAATGAACAAATTAATAATATTAATCATAATATTGATAATGCGTATAAATAATATTATTATTATTAACATGGTGCATATTGAGTTTAGAGTATTATAGTGTTACAAATGTTAACTGAGCAATGAACAGTTTTTATGGATGGTTTGATGAATATATGCAGCATTATAAGCCTCATCTTCCTGAGATTGGAACTTTTTAACCATTAAATCAATATTTGGTAGTAATTAATTCCCTACAGATAATTTTACTGGTGTTGGTTTCATTCTCATAACCCGATCCAACTAGACAGACGTCATTGGCTGCCTTTTAAAGTAGGAGGGAAGGAGGGAGGGAGGGCGGGAGAGAGAGGGGTTAGTCGGTTATATGCTAACTGGTCACTGGATTAGGAGCTCCTGTCCGATGCCATATGATCAGCGTAAGATTATGCATAATGTGTTTACCTGTCTACGGCACTGCAGAAGACTTTGCAGTAACTAAAGTTTGCAGAGGTGCCATTGTTTTATATCACAGGTGTACCAAGGGCCAACAAGCATCCATAAAAAGAGCACACTGCAACAGGCAACATGTGTAGTTTGCATGGGTCAACTTGAATACAGTGGATGTTCGGCAATTTGTTTGTTGCCTAAAGTCTGTATGGACCAACCCATTATTAGCTAGCTGTTCCTAATCGAATGGCCAGTTGTAGTATAGCCTACAGTATGTGTTGCTATATTTATAGTCTCTAATAATGGTTTAATTCGGTTTAATATTAGTCGGGTGGCGCCGTGTCTGGGAATGTACTAGAAATATATGGAGTAAATTTGTAGATGCTTCTCTAAGAATTATGCCCATAAGAGATCAATTGTTTTTTCACTCCCAATATGGCACTTATTGTCCTTCATCCGTCTCTCTCTCTCTCTTTGTCTCAGGCCATGAATGTTTACAGTGTGACGCTCAGTGGGCCGGCACCGTGGGGTTTCCGACTCCAGGGAGGAAAGGATTTCAGCATGCCTCTCACTGTGTCTAGGGTAAGTCTATTTTCTTCCCAAAAAACAGCCAACTGCTAAACTGTTGATGTATTCTTTATTCTGACGACATCATAAAGAGCAGCCCCGGCCAAGTGGGAACACGCTTACTCAGCATTTTTACAAAAAAAACCCGTTTCCACGCTATTTGCTCTTCATCATTTATAGTGCATATACTTCCTTGGCACTCGAGCCAAACGACATGTGGGATTTTGCTCCTACTCGGAATCATTTTATCGCTGTATATACAGTAGCGTTGGGTGTCGATCAAACTTGCACAGGGGCCACTATTTAGCAAGTCGCATCTCCTATGATAAATATACAGATAGCAGTTCAATCAGTCAAAAAAGTATAAAGCACATAATGCAGATGAAAGTCCGAGGGTCAGATATAAGGCACATGGACATGTCAGATCAGGCGACATAGACAATCTAAAGCAGGCCACAGTATGTTGTAAATACTCTGAGAAATCTCTGGATTCTAAACACCTGGCAGGTATAAGGCATATGACCACTGATAAAGTGGCCCAACTGGTGGTTATGTCACAATCGGATAAGGTCTTTATCTGTCCACTGCACAACTGAATGTAACATAACTTGATCGACTCATGGTTAGTTGGCACCCGAACTATTGTCTCCAGTGTTTCAGCAACAACTGCACCTGTGGGATCTGCCTGTAAAAAAGAGCAGAGCAACCATCAACACACATCCAGTTAATGGTCAAAGATAGTTTTTCCAAGAGAGGAGCTTCAAACCAACTAAAGGAGCTTCTGCAGCGGGCATGGATCAACTCGTGTATGATGGTGGAGTCATAGGCAGTCCATAGGTTGTGGTTAACGAACCTTGCAACTAGAAGTTTCCCCGGTTTGATTCCCGGTATCTCCAGGAACACGGCTAAAGTGCCCTTGGGCAAGGCACCTAACCCCAGGTTAATCCCCGCACCACACACCACTTCACGTGGAGTTTGGTTTAATGAGGAGGACCAATTCACGAAATAGCAAATAGAGCACTTTCATCTGTGCTGCAATTAATCAGCAATATGGACAGATTATTAGCCAGATGTTTATATCGCGTGATTGTTCAGTGTAGTTCATGAACGCAAGCAAAAAATTCAGAGATAAGGAAATGTTTAAATGCCAAATCGGGCATCATGGGTCCTTAAAATTTTTTTGATGGTGCATATGAATGAAACGCTTCCTTCTCCCTCACCCCCTTGAATGCTAATAGAAACGGAGCTCTGGATGCACTCCTGTGGCCTTGAAGCACTTAGTTCCTGCAGAACAGAAATCACAAAAGCATCAAAAACAAATCCCCAAAAAGGAAATGCGACCAGAGGAATAACAAGAACCGTATGCTTCCAACCGGGCGAAGGCCGTTTCAACACTCGCATTCCTTCTCAAACAAGTCACTGCTTGATATCAAACCCGTAAAAGAAGCCTCTCTCTTTCTCTCTCTCTTGCCTCACATGGATATGTTGAGGGTTTGTTTGGTTCCTCGTCCTCCAATAAAGGTCATCAGATCTTTGGTTTATCCAACGCTTCAGAGGGAACGTGTTTGTTGTAAGTACAGTGCTAGGAAGCGAACGTCTGTGCCGAGAACACGCCCTTAACGAAATTTGCAATCCTTCTGCAGATTCATTCTTTTATATTATATTAGCATCTTGGGGAATAGAATGCATTCTGATTAGGTGGTGCACTCAAGCTCGACTGTAGGCGTAATGTGTTTTTATTTACACCTGGATTAATATTTTCGAAAGACATCTGATCTATCCGTTCAAGTTTTCAATCATTTTCTTGTTTCCCTTCCCCCATGTTGTGGCTTATGATTGGATTTATGACCTTTTACGGGCTCTGTTCGCGCCCAAGCCTCTTACCTCCGTTTGGCTCAGGAGTTAAGATTGGATCAGTGACCGAGAGGATCACCTTGATAGCAGGCAGTCGGCACCAAATGTACATGTCTGCTTTCCTGATGACCTCACATGTCTGAGTGACAACCAGTCATTCGTGTCATAACACCGCCAGGAGTTGCGCAATAACGGCAGCGTGTCGGTGCATGTCGTCTTTTTCTCTTATTCACTCGGCCTGGTCTCTGAGACTCGTTGTCTGCTCACCTGTGGAGATTTAACTTTAATATGGAAAAGCATATGCTGATGAACGAAGTGTTTTACACATATCCACTTAGTATTAAAACTCTTGCATCTGGATAATTGCATCTGAAAGATCACTGGATTAAAACACACCCGGCAGATGGCATTGATTTCCGAGAGCGTGCCGCAGTTTATTACGGCTATCAGAAGGCTATATTTAACAGCTATGGGTAAACTGAGAGGATACTTAGTTGGATTCTATCAGGTTGATGCCAGTGCAACAGCTGCATTTGTGGCCTTTTTCCCCATACCGCTGTATCTCAGGTGTACCAGGAATGGAGGAACCACCATCAAACATCCAGATGAAAGTCACACAGTGGCTGGCTACACATTCTAGACATGATGAGGTGAACCGGTGAAGGGTCTTTATCACCTTGTGGAGACATTGTGCTGTTACAAGTTCCTGAACCAGTGATTGTTCAGTGTACAGTCTTTACCATTGGAATGGGTAATGAAGCTCCTGGTTAGAGGCCACCGCATTGGAACCATCCTGATTAGGGGCCACCACATCAGCTCAATAATCCGCAACTGCTTTCTCAAGTTTTACACCAGGTGACCTTTCTGACACAAGCCTCTTGCATTTATCTTGCAGCCACACCCTGGGTTCAATACTCCTAATACTCCTGGCTTTTTTCCAGAAGCTTGCTCTACACAATGCAGGTTGATTAAGTAAAGTAATCTTATGACGCGTCAGTGTTTTGGTATATTTGTATAGACATGGATAGATACTGGTTTAGATACTGATAGATTCAAACCCGAATGCCCATATACACCATGTGTCATGGTACCTAACGCTGCCCTTTCATCAGAGCATACCTCCGGATTATAAGCGACTAGCATTTGTCAGAAACAGATGATCAGATTCATTTTGTTTTGGTCTGAGCACGAATCTGGAGTTCTTCACGTCTGTGTGGGCCGTTATGTTTTTCTCGCTGATTAGCCCACATTTCCCACATTCCAAACATTTTTCGCACCACTGTTCCACTCCTGGCAGCACACAGTGTCCACTTGTGTCTTCCCCCTGAGTCTGCTGTTTTCCCTCCCACTTATGGAGTGAGACGAGGATTCTTCTGAAGAGTTTGTACACGCCTGTGACTCATAAAGAAAACCATTTACGCAACAATTTCCCGCCAGATGTTTCAGGTTAGTTCTCTACTTGTGTGACACATCGCAAGTCTGGTTCACATCAGCATATTTTGTCTGAACACACGCTGAGCCGTAATTATGATGTAATCTTTTTTTATACGTTCTCACACGTCTCCGTCGGTTTTATCGCCGATTATGTCTTTGGGTCTTTACAGCTCTGCGTCCCCAAACCCACATTACCCCTGATGTTTAATGATCTGGGAGAGACATGGATCTGATGCGTGGCATGCCGCCCAAAGCGCTTCCACCAATAAAATCAGTCATCAAATCCTTCTGATTTGATTCCCAGCTGCGTCGGGATTGAAGCTTATGCTGCAAGTTGAATTTCTGAACTTAGGAGGTCCAGTGCGGAGCCTCTTCTGGCTCTTCATCCCTGATGGGTATTTATGGATCTGACGCCATGGAGTCTTCTTGCTTACCTCCCTGCACCGAATAAGGCAGTGGAAGAATGAAAGACAAAATGTGACTTGAATGAATGACGTGCTGGGAGTAAAGGTGGGACGACGATCTCTAAACTTTAGGTCACATGTAAAACATTCGATCGTTGCAAACTTATCCCGGAGCGTCTCCGTCTCCGGGCTGTTGTATGTATCACATGCACTTTGTTGCACTTAAATTTCCTGAGGTTATCTCAAAGTTTCCGACTGAAATTCCCTGTTGAAAATGCGCCAGTGGTTTGATCGCTACATGGCAAGCGACATGTATTTATTTTGTCAGTAGCTTTTAGACCACGGTGTCGTTTATGGTGAAAATCCTGCGCTCAGCACTTCACTGCTGTCCGGTTTTGACCGGAGGAACAGCTGCTCTGAACCCGAGCCTAGGACACGTGCTTCTGTCTGTCAGAACGTCCCTCGGTGCCTCATCACTCCTCTCGCTGACGTCCTTTTTATACCTTTTCGAATGCTCTGCTTGGCAAAATCCTGCACTCTTACTCGCACTTGCTTTCGAGTTTAATGCGAGATTAAAATGATCCTTCTGGCCTAAATATTGCACTCCAGACTGCTGTTATTGAAGCAATATCACACAGAGCGTGACCTCGAGGGTGATGGCGCTTTTATATAACAGTTCCACAAGCACTATTTATTTCTTAACAGTGACAATGGAGTACAATTAGTTTGTTTATTTATTCATATATTCAGCTCCGCCAACACAAATACATCTGCATCTGGACTGGGAGTAAAATGTTGCCAAGAAACATAAATATTTCCCTTCACATTAGTTATTAAACATTGGCGCAGAAATGTTTGCGCTTTCAAAGTTTGTCCGTGTCGACTGTGGATCGCAGTGATTAATGAAGCTTCATTACGGCATTCATGACCTCAGGTTTTCAGACACACCGCTTTGGGACCTAGCGCCAAATTAGGAGCTGCACACTGCTCTGGTAATACAGTATGTGTGTGTTCTATCTTGATAAGTTAAATGCAGGGACAAGTTAAATGCGTTTCCCCTTGTAAATCAATAAAATATACAGACACTTTATTAGGTACACCTGTTCAGTTAGGTAACACCAGCCAGTCACATGGTGTATGTATTTATGCATATAGAGGTGGTCAAGACAAGTTAGTTTAAATGCAACTCGGGCATCAGAATGGGGCAAAAATGTGATTTGAGTGACTTTGAACATGTTTGTGCCAGACGGGCTGGTCCGAATATTTCATAAACTGCTGATCTAATCAGATTTTCACAGAGGTTTTACAGATAATGGTCAGAAAAAGAGAAAATATCCGGTGAGCAGCAGTTGTGTGGATGAAAATGCCTCGAGGTCAGACGAGACAGGTTTGAGATGATCGAAAGGCACCAGCAATTCAAATAACCACTTGTTAGAACCATGCCATAAAGAATGAAGGCAGTTCTGAAGGGAAACTGGGTTCAACCTTTTTCTAGCAAGAAGTACATAATAAAGTGGCTAGTGAGTGTATAATAATTTATCATTTTTATTTCTTGTTAACAGTTTAAAATATCGGCACTCCTGGAGTTCCCCTTGTCCAATTAATTACTCGTTCTTGTATAAATTTCGAATAAAATACCCCAGGTGGAACCCGGACAAAAAGTTTTGTCCAAGCTTTTGCTGTCAAATAGAAAGCATCACATTAGACTTTATGATAGATCATTGTGGACTATAAAACTCTGGGTGGAGTGTCTGGTTAAGAGTTCAGGACAGGAAATGACCGAATGCCACAACTAAAGCATGTGTGCTACAGATGTCGGGGGAGAGGAAGGTCGTGCCAAGGCGTTGCAGACTTGCACGTCATGAAGATGTAGCCGGATGAAATTGGATCACCAGTTTCATCCGCAAGTGACTGCGCGTTAAATCCGCTAAGAAAACTTCATGACCTTGTTAAGTAAAACAAGGCTTTACCACTAACAAATATCATATACCGGGGTTGGACAATGAAACTGAAACACCTGGTTTTAAACCACAATAATTTATTAGTATGGTGTAGAGCCTCCTTTTGC
>JAOUQT010000022.1:5812131-5824403 GCA_025769995.1 Xyliphius kryptos
ACAATAACCCCCCCACACAACCCCCACCCCCCAACCTCTAGTTTTGGTACACCTGTGATACTGCAGTACAGAAACAGATCATAAGTGCAGCTCTGGTGACAGGGAGAAAACCAAAAGCAGTGTGAAACAAAACGTTAAAATGCCAAGCGCTTTATAAATGGCTTAATTGGTGAAAACCCATTACAACACACACTCTGTCTACAAAGCCTGGCATCCCATTAGCAAACGTGTTAGTAACTACACTGAATGATCACTGGATTAGGCTCATTACCAGTTGGTCCACCCACTCAGATTTAGGCAAACTGATTCCACCAAGAGGCAAAGTGACTGGATCTCCATAGTGAATTCATTGCACGCTTAGCATGTCTTCTAGATGACATCACCCTGATCTGGTTTGTACTGTAGACTCCTGACAAGCTCTGACGGAAATAAACTGATAGGCTTTACTGTGGAGCGAGGTGCAAATAGATCACAATCGGTACGAGAGGGGGGGGGCTTTCGAGCAGGCAAACAAGTTTGCAGGGGTTGACAACGACACCCTGCACTTTCTCTCTCTACCTCTCCATCTCGGTTCATTGCTGAAGGGAAGATTTGCTCTCACCTCTGATATTTCTAGAAATCTGCTCTCTCAGTGGTGACGTATGGCTCTGCTGATGCTCTCTGACTAGCAGGCATTAGATCCAAATGCTGACACTCATCTCTCTCTCTCTCTCTTTCTCTCTCTCTCTCTCTTTAGCAAGCGCAAAACAATCTCTGTGCCCTTTTAAATGCAGGCGGCATAGCCCAAACTGTTTAAAGCCTCATTTCCTGCATTCCAATCTACATTCTTGCAAAAGTGCATCTACTAATTGGGTTGTGCGTCCTATCAGTGAAAGGTTGGAGTCGTCACGCAGTAATTACGATCTTTAATAGATAGCCAAGCTGCAGGCAACTCATTTAAGTCTTAACAATTCATCATTGAGCCCGTGAATAATGTTTAAACACTGTACATGGGCATGGGGTCAATGCCTGGTGATTTGCACATATTATACACACCCTTAAAACATCCCTGGGCATTCGCTTAGAGGTCAGGGCGCATACTGTTGACTTTACATTCACAATCTATATACAACATTTGTTAAATAGACAGTGTGTTTGTGTGTGAAAAACAAGATCTATATTCTAAACCAGAATGCAGTTTGAGCTTCGGCAGCTTGGCACAGAGAAATTGGCAGTAAATGGGCAACCTGCCCTGCCAAACAGCAATAATTAAGTGGGTTCGATCCCCGAATGGGGCAACCTGGAATGTTTCAGTGTGGAGTTTGCATGTTCTTCTCATATTCACCAGGTTTTCTCTGGGTGCTCCAGTTTCATCCCGCGTTCCAGATTTGCATAAAGAACCTCAAATTTCGATTCATCTGACCACAGAACAGTTTTCCACTTTGCCACAGTCCATTTTAAATGAGCCTTGACGCAGGGAAGACGTCTGCGCGTCCGGATCTTTTTTAGATACGACGACTTCTTTGAACTATAAAGTTTTATTGGGCAATGGCGGACGGCACAGTGAATTGTGTTCACAGATAATGTTCTCTGGAAATATTCCTTTTGTACCTTTAACTTTTCCAACTTTTTATTGCCCTGTCCCAACTTTTTTGAGATGTATTGCCATCACGAAATTTCAAATTACCCAATATTTGGCATGGAATTTCAAAATGTCTTTCTAAATGTGATATGTTGTCTATGTTCTATTGTGAATACAATATCAGTTTTTGTTTTGTCAGCATTTGTAAATGATTGCATTCCGCTTTTATTTGCAGTTTGTACTTTGTCCCAACTTTTTTGGAATCCGGTTTGTACATTGCAGGGCCAAGGCCATTGTACAACCAAGACAACTAAGGCATGTTTACAGTATTTCATTATAACATACGCTGTATTATGATGTTCCATAACATCATATGTCCACTGAATTGAGTTTTCATTGATTCACTTGTTCCTTGGGTCACTGTTCCACTGAGTCATTTCTCTGCAGAGGTAGCTGTCCACTGGGGTCACTTGTTTAAGAGTCATTTATCTCCTGAAGAGTATCTTGTCTCCTGAATAAAAAGCATTTTAATTTTCTTGTCTAATTTATTTAGTCACTTCTCCAGTTAAGTCACTCGTCCTCCAGGTCACATGTCCTACGACTCACTTGTCAGGAGACGATGTATTTGCAGTGCAACATCGGTTCAATTTCTAAACCATGTTGCATTACTTTAATGTTTTGTCTCAGACCTCTCACCAGGTTAAGTCATCAATTGTTGGTCACTTGCATAGACAGATGTCGGGTGAGTCATGTGAATGATAGGTTATAAGTCCATTGATATGCTTGTTTATTTGGTAACTGATCTAAGGAGTATGGGGTCCATAGAGCCCATCCATAGAGGTGGATTCGGTCACTGATTTACTTGTACATCCCTTGTCCCTTGTCCTCTGGGCCACTTGCCTACTATGTCACTAGTTGTAGTGATTCTTTGTTCACTGAATCACATGTTAATTGAGCCAGTGGTTCTCCTAAGCAACTTGTTTACTTATCCAATGATTTACTGGTTGCACTGGGTTACCCTGAGCCACTTGTGCATTGAATCAGGTGTTCATTGCATCACTTGTCCACTGTCTCGCTGGTTTCATTAACTCACCTGTCCACTGAGTCACGTGTCTATTGATTCAGATGCAAGTTAGATGCAAAGAGATAGGCAATGGCCACATAATACAATAAACATAGGAGACAGGATAAATAATACATTCCAACACGCATTATCTACAAAGACCAGCTGAACAAACAGACTCTTCAAACTGCAGGCAATTGTAAACCAATCTAATCCCATGCCACCACTGCAGCACACATACATTCATCAAATATTCCTAATAACCCCACTTGGTGCTGGCTTGGCACTCCAGATCGCATTATGAGAGGAGCTGGATGCCATTGCTGACCTTGGGCAAGCATTCAGCACAACAGACTACCGATAATTAGATCCTGGCAAGGCACAACCGAATCGTTTTTACACACAGCCTTAAACAAAAGGGGTTCCAAGCACAACAATGGAATGAATGTCGCTTCCTTATTTAATAATCCTCATAAGTACAGTAGTAATGCAGGACGAGGGTTCTGGGCTAACAAGCGTTCCCCCGGAGGCGGGTTAAAGCACCGTTGCATTAGGTGAATTTTTATGGAAAATGACTCTGCACACGACATGTGGCATCCGAGATTCAGTAGCAGAAATCTGTGTATGCCACTGGACCAATGCAGCATTTCAAAAAAAATCTATTCAAATCAAAACACACCTACTCCTGTTTGCCTGCTTATGAATTCTAAGTGAGAGCGAGGGATTTGACAAAACAGAGGACGAAAGTAAAACACAACATGCACAGATTAAAGAACGGGAAGAATTTCCCCTTCAGGCCACACTCTGAAAGCGGTGTGATCATTTGCATATCCAAAACAACCGATTTACTAGAGAAGTGGTGTCTCTGAGGTTAAAGTTCCTCTCTCTTGACTGGCAGATTGTGTTCAAATCTCTGGACGGTCACTGAACCTGTTCAGATTAATTCATGATTTTAATTAGTAAAATCTTTTAAGAAGCCATTAGGGATGAAACCAGTAGCACACAGATGTACAGGGTTGGCTGGTTAGAATCTGTGTCTGCCAGTATTGCCATGGACTATAAATTATATTACTGACAGACAGTATAAAGCTCTAAACCCACCTGGTCTACTTCAATCAAAAGGTGCAGGCTGCTTGCTGGTCCTCAGAGAAATAACACTTACATGACTGAGAGAGTCATGATCTTGACCTCATCTCCTACACCTGATCCAGACCTGATTGTCTTGCAAATACACCTTCACTATTAAAAAGTTTATTCGTAATCTGTCTAGGGTTGATCCTGCCTTGCGCCCAGAGTTGCCGGGTGGGCACCGGCTTCCCCGTGACCCTAAACTAGGTTTAAGCGAGTACAGAAAATGAATGAATGAATGGTTGCGGGGTTTGTCATTCAGAACGAACAAGTCATCTGTCAACGAGGGAGGCGTGACCGCAGCCAGTCAGAATTATCAACAACCACAAACACACACACATTGGTATTTAGTGGAGTTTACACAGTCCCAGATGCAGATGTGAGCAATCGTGTCAGTATTACTGCATGACATTTTGCAGATCTGCTCGTGGTGACCGTACAGCGACATGTTCAGTAAAATAGTGAGCCATTCACAGACCTTAAAGATAAACAAATCCGTCACACCTTAATGGCTGGAGAGGCGAATAATAGCCCAGAGACGCTCACCCTGTTCGCTGTGACTAAGCCATTACCTCCGCCGGCCAAACAAACACACAACCTGTTTACAGACCACGGTGACAAATTCATTTAAACCCATTTCTGTTTCGGAGAAGTAATTCATTTTTGCAGCTCACAAACCAAATCCCCCAAACTGCTGGAAACAAACCTAGTCTATTTGTTACTAGTGTGTAAATGAATAACGGATAAAACCCAGTTTCAAACCGACAAGATGTACAGTTTATATGATGGTGAGAGTGAACGGGTGTGGATTTTGTTTAATACACAGATCTTGCACATTGATCAGAAGGATTTTAAGCCGTTAAAATCCTGACTTGCTCCTCCAAAACACCCCAAAGTGCCTTTGTGCACCAACAATTTTTATGTATATACGTATATTTACTTTATATATTTATATATTTATTTTATTTATTTATTTATAATGTTTAACGTCATCCTCAGCACCAGTGTCTATTCTAATGACAGGAACACAGTCAAACTCATACACAAAGTCACACATCAATACACAAGTGACAATTTAGCATTTTCAATTTACCTAGCGTGCATGTCTTTGGACTGTGGGAGGAAACCAGAGCACCCAGAGAAAACCGGTTCCCAGTTCCCACCTGGCAACTCTGGATGCAAGGACAAAAACACTAGGCAGGGTGCCAATCTATCATAGGTCACATACACATTAACACAGTTAGGGCCACTACAAAAAAACTTAAAGTGCAAAACATTGGAATGCGGGTGGAAACCGGAGTACCCTGAAAACATGCACACAGAAATTTCTCAGGTCATTCCATCTGTCTAGTGTTGCAGTGGGTAGCGCTTATGCCTCATAGCAGAAAGGACCAGGGTTTTATTCCCAGATGGGACAACTCGGGAAATTTCAGTGTATTTTCCATGTTCTTCCCGTGAGACAAGTATGTTAATTGGAGTCCGTAAAGTGGCCCTTTGGGTGTAAATGTGTGTGTGACTGTATGTGCATGCTCTATGATGGATTGGCATCCTGTCTATGGTAAAGAGTTGTGCAGAACCCACCAGATGGCCCTTGTCACCCATGTGAGTTTAGCAGGAGAAAATGAAAGCATTTCTTACACACAGCAGTGAGATGAAACCATTAAAAACGTTTGCACAGCTATAAACAATCATTCCGTAGCCAACATGCTTTTTTCTCTATTGTAGCCAATAATAATAATAATATACAAGTGCAGATTGTCATTTCCCTGAGAAAGTAAACAGTCGGACTTTTACAGAGCGCCGATGTGAGACTCCTTGCACAAATGCATCAAACCTTTTCAAGCTACACTATATTTCCAAAAGTATTTGCTCACCCCTCCAAATTATTGGAATCAGGTCTTCCAATCTCTTCCATGGCCACAGGTGTATGAATGCTTAAGCATACCAAGACATTTTGGACAATTACATGCCCCCAACTTTGTGGGAACAGTTCGAAGCCGACACCTTCCCCTTCCAACATGACTGCACAAAAAGGCTGGTGTGGATGAACTTGACTGTCCTGCACCCTAACCCAACAAAACATCTTTGGGATGAATTAGAGCGGAGACTGAGAGCCAAGTCTTCTCGTCCAACATCAGTGTGTGACCTCACAAATGCGTTTCTAAAAGAACATTCCCATAACATTCCCATAAACACACTCCTAAACCTTGTAGACACCATGAAGAGTTGAAGCTGTTCTAGCTGCAAAGGGACGGATGTCATAAATATGGATTAGCTCATATGTGAGTCAAGGCAGGTGAGCGAATACATTTGGAAATATAGTGTGTATATATTCTATTCACATCACAAAAAGCAGTGCATTCAGAAAGTTCTCATGTGCTTTCACTTTTACACATTTGAAGGTTTTTTGCTAAAAATAAAAAAAGTTCTACTCCCACCTATTTTAAATAGAAGATTCACCTTACAGCTGGCCGCTCCAGCATACCAGGTAATTGGGACAGAATGGATTTGCTAAAAGAGATGACCAAGAACCCAGTGGTCATTCATGCTGAGCTCCAAATATCTTGTGTGCAGATGCGAGTAAATTCCATTTGGCCATCCATCACTGCAGCACTACACCAATCTGGGCGTTATGGCAGAATGTCCAGACAAAAAAAAAACTCTCCTCAGTAAAAAGACGAATGAAGGAGCTCAGACTGTGAGAAACAAGATTTCATGGTCTGATGAAACCAATGGACATTCTGCTTAAAGCGGAGATTGAAGAAGTCCTGCCGTGATCAGTGTTGACCTTCTGGAAATTTCTCCCATAAATGTAGTTTTTAATTTTTTAATAAATTTGCAAGAAATTCTAAAATTCTCAGTATTGTTTTTAAGCCACACAAGTGAAAAGTGCCCCAAGACTTTCTGAATTCACTGTACATTTTTCTTGCTCCTCGTCACCAGGGGCTGCCACAAGTCACTCGCACTTACATTTTATGCCGGATGACATTCTTGATGCAACCTTTGCCCTTTCAGGCTTAGGACAGTACAAATTAGTGTCACCAATTTTCCCAGCATCCGTGTTTTTGAACCCGAGGGAGGGTTTGGGGTTTACTCGTGCGAAGTACACATGCAAACACGCTGAGAACATGAAAGCTCCACACAGGTATTAAATTATTAGAATATATTAATTAGAATTAAATTATTCACAACAAATCAAACTTGCAAACTCGGCAGAGTCGAGAACTAATCTCTAAGACGAACTTTTATTACTTTCACAACATTTCTGCCTGTGATGAATTTCTCGCCGCCATTTTGCGTGATCAGTTACGTTTATGAAGATATAAATAACTCATTAATGATATTCAGCTAATGGGCTGTTAACCAAATGCCAGTTTATTTCTAATGTCCTGTTTGCGCATTTTATCTTTGCTGGAATAAAATATGCCCTTGCACAACTCTTCGGTTTATAAAGAGGGGTAAAAATAAAGCCCCACTCTCGCATCATTGTCGGCTGCTACATCTGGCTAATTGCGAAGCGGCGTTGTCGACAGGCCCTGAGTTATTGGCTTGTGCGCTAGTGTTTGTATGCGAGTCATAAACGCTCTAATGAGCCTTTTCATAAATATTTTATTAATTGAAATGCATCTGTAAACACGGCACAAGGTTCGATAGCGGTTGAAGCGTTCTGGACTGGGCTGTGGGAATTCAGTGGCGCGAGAAGCACCGCGTCGCGTGTTCCGAGCGTTATGGAAATTCTTTCTATGTGCATCGAGACAAAGTGCCTCTTCATGGTCTAAATGGCCTTGTAATTGGCTCATGATAAACAAAGCTTTGTTTGAAAAGCGAGGATGTCAGCAATTACCAACAACACATTCACAAAAAAAAACTCCTAATGTGCCGTTTGGAACAGACACACAGACATACCGGCGTGACCCGTGTAAGTGTGTTTGGTAACAAGAGACACACGGGGGAAAAAGTCTTGTCCGTGTTTCTTTGTCCTGCACCAATAACAATCCTTTATTGTCTTTTATACAAAAAAAATAGATGAGTAGTGTTTAACACAAAGCCTAATTATATACCTTTGTTTTTAAAAGCACAAATTGCCCATCTAAATGCCTTATTATGTAAATGTACCCCAAAGCGCTGGTGAATTCTGGATTGTGATTGGTCAGGAGAAGTGGTCGGGTGTTGATTGTAGTACAGCTGCAAATCACAGTGTTCTTTTCAGTCACTCACACCATCAAGTTATTTTTTTTATATTAAAAACTTACCTACATTCTTGCAAGCTCACCCCTAACTAAAGCCAGGGCTACAGACAGCATCCCTGATAATGTCGCCGATTACCCAAATTATATAAATCCAGCACAGCCACAACTAATTCCCTTTCCCATATAAAAGGGTCTCCCATGGCACAACCATCCGACCAACGCACAGTAAATATCTATTTGAGGAAGCTGTGCTCTTGGCCTAAACAATGCGGCAGATTTAATCTGGTCAATGAAATGGGCCGGGAGTTCCAGAGGGTGTAGCCATTTTGGATTTTACACCTTGTTGAGTCAGCTGGTCCCAGTGGACATGTTATACAGCACGAGCATGGTGCCAAGCCATAGCCCTGGGGTTGAGAATTCGACAAACATCTGGCATTTAAGACCTGCTATAAACCCTGAACACACACATATACAGGCACTGTGTTACAGTCATATGCAAATTCGTGCTGTGTGCTCACACACTGGCTTTGGTCAGTCTCAGAGGGTGTAAAAAGTGGACAACTTCCATATAGAATGACACAGAGTCTTTTACTCTAAAATACATTCATTTATTTAATCATTCACTTTTTTACGTTTAATCCACAAGAAGTCACGGGCCAACCGGTTCCCGCCCTGCAACTCTGGGTGCAAGAGCAGGAACAACCCTAGACAGGCCAATCTGTCATAGGGCACATACACACACATTCACACACCAAGAGAGACTTTAGAAACACTAATTAACCTAGCATGCATGTCCTTGGAACGTAGGAGGAAACCAGAGTACCTGGACAAAAACTGCAAAACTGCACAAACAGGGGGGGAATGCAAACTCCACACAAATTTCCTAGGTCGCTCCTATCTGGGTATCAATCCCGGGACCTTCCTGCTGTGAAGCGACAAAACTGTCACTGCATCATCGTGCCACCCCCTTGACATATACAGTTAACCATAAGTATCAAATCAAACCTAATGGCTACAGCAAATAATGAAAACAGAGGCAATGCTGGTAAAAATAAATGAAAATGCTATCTAGATTTTATATTGATTAATAAGCCATTTTACAAGGTACATAGCCATGCTGGCAGGTTTACTATTTTGGAATGGCATCTAAATGGGCACAGTTTTCTTACTGGAAAAAATGCCTTAAAATGCCAAGTTTATTCAATTTTAAGTAAACATTTAGGGCACGGCATCACTTTCATCCACTAAAGGCACCTTACTATTCGAGGGGCACATATCTGGGACCCTAATTGTGTACACATGTAAGATTGGCATATACAGCAGCACATTACTCTTTCTGTATTCAAATTGGCATCTTTGGGGCACAACATCAGCCACAGCATTTATTATTGGAACACCACCCATAAAAGGATGCTTATTGATTTTTTCTTGCTCTAGAGCATGTCATGTTAATTTCTTAGTCATGCAATAATTTTTTTTCATGTGATAGACAGGAAACGGTGCACTTTGTCTCATATTTGCAACTCGAAAGAGCACTTTAAATTCATTTAGAAAAAACTAAAGCCATAAAGTTCCCTGGTCTTTTTCAGGAACATGCTGCACATGTAGTAAAAGCATTCCACTATCACTTAATGCTATTTATTACCTTTTATCACCGAGCCATGTGTAATTATTACCGCCATTGATCCCTCACTAGGTGAAAACCAACCAAGATGAATCCTTGGGTCTGTTCCCAGGTGTATACACCGACTTAAAATGGGGCATTATTTAAGACTGCAACACACACTCCCGTGAGTAACATTAAAGTGCATTAGTTTCCACGGGTGATGCCGAGCGTGTTGCACTCCAAACACATCTATCTACCTAGTCGAGGGCCCCAATCAATAGATAAGTAATCTTCAGGGGTGCAAGAAGGCGAGAGGCATTAGTCACATGACGACAAACCACACACAAAGACACCGGCAGTGTGTTTTATCATTAGCTGCCCTCTATCACACCTACTATAACTGCAAGTGACATGTAGTAAGGCTGGTGAGGCACTGACTCTTTCAGAGTCAGAGTTACTAATCCAATATAGCAGCTGGCCGCTTGTACATGTATCACTTACTAGCATTCTTTACACACACAGCTAATGCATTTATTTGGCCAAGGCAGAAAGTTATCCCCCTTCTTTGAGGCAGAGGTACTTGCTGCCTCACCTTGTGCATTTTCAGAGCAGTTTTAGATCAGATCACAGATTTCACACACAAACCCAAAATACATTAACGACACTGCGGAATGAAAAGTGTAATAAACAATCATTCTGTTAAATACAGAGAGAGAGAGAGAGAGAGAGAGAGAGAGAGAGTGTGTTATACACACACACACACACCAATTAAACATGCTCAATCTGTTAGTGAGGAATTAGATTTTAATTAATAATAATAACTAAGATACATGTATTCATATTCTTCCCTGCATAACCCCATCCAGCAGTGCACATAGCACACAAGGATACCCGGAGCAGTGGCAGCTCAGTGGTCAAAGGCTCTAGGTTAAGCCCCTCAGTCTACCCCTGTACTATACTACTACTACTATTACTATACTACTACTACTAGTACTACTACTACTACTACTACTACCATTACTACAATACTACAACTACTAATATTTCTATTACTACTACTAATCCTTCTATTATTACTACTGCTACTATACTACTAATACTTATATTACTACTACTGCTACTATACTACTACAACTATTACTAAAACTTCTATTATTACTACTGCTACTATACTACTACAACTACTACTAATACTTCTATTACTACTGCTACTATACTACTACTACTAATACTTCTATTATTACTACTACTGCTGCTATTACTACTACAACTACTACTAATACTTCTATTATTACTACTACTGCTGCTATTACTACTACTAATACTTCTATTACTACTACTGCTACTATACTACTACAATTACTACTAATACTTCTATTATTACTACTGCTGCTATTACTACTACTACTTCTATTATTACTACTTCTATTACTACTATTACTACAGTACTACATCTACTATAACTATTACTACTACTGCTACTATAGTACTTTTACTACTAGTACTAATTATAACATGAATAACTGTGGTCCTGGAGGTAGTTGGTTTTTATTTACATATATATTACATGTATGAATTTATTCATGTACATGAGGAATATGTATGGCGTGATTTTTCCAAACCCAAGGAACTCAAGGTCACTTCTACTTGAAGCTGCTTGCAGTACAGAAGTGCACATGGAAGATGAATTACCGCACATTACCCACTCGGTCACAGTGACCCAAATGTCACTCAAGAACTCTTGCGCAAATAAGGGTTTGAATAAACACAGAAAAATGGTACAGTCCTAATAGTGGCATTAGCTGCCGCTCAAACCTTCACGACCAAAACAATCCATACAGTTTCCACAGACCTCACACGTGTGGTACATACGTACACGTAATCTTGCACTTGCAGCAGGTTATTAAGTGGTTAGTGCTTTTAGTGCAGTTGAGAACACCACGAGTGAATATAATTTGGGCTGAAATAAAAATAAACATAAAACCCTTGCCTCTCGCGTGCCGCGTGCTGTCGATAGCGCAGAACAAATCAGCATAGGTACAAGTTGTGACAATATGCAATTATGTGCAATCACAGGATAGCACAGTTCCAATCTCACATTATAATTTGATCTAGCAATGTCTTTAGCTCTAACGAGATGGGAAATGAAATACACTTAAATGGTCGGAAATTATATTTCCATACGTTGCATTGTTGGCACGGTTACGCGAAAATGATTTTAGACATTTAGATGAATCTGAAGGAAACATATCACATCACATACAGTGCTGTGCCAAAGGCTTTTATAAGATATGTTAATATTCATCAATTCTGCATTAGTGAGTCAGTAAAGAATCATTTAGGATGAGACAAAATACAAAAAATTAAAAGACGACAGAAGGCAACTGTAGGTCAAATCACCACTCGCTACTACACCAAGGAATGTAGAATACCCATCTATGTTGAAAGGATGCCATGAAGAATTAGGGCAATTCAGAAGGCAATAATGGGCCCAAGCTTTTACTAGCAAGGTGTACCTAATAAAGTGGCCGGAGAGTGTACGATACATTATTGTTTATGTAGTAACGACATTAAAGATTAAACCTAAAAGGAATCAGATTAGCTAATATGAAAGTGAAACATTTTTGCCACCATGTTCGCACACAGCGGAATTGGTCCTCTGCATTTAACCCATCCATGCAGTGAAACACACAAATACACACACACACTGGTGAAGTGAGCACA
>JAOUQT010000022.1:5912277-5929382 GCA_025769995.1 Xyliphius kryptos
CAATGTGCAATTAATGAAGATTGGCCACCAGGCTTGTCCAATTTAGCCATGAAACCTCCCACACTAAAATGACATGTGTTTCAGTTTCATTGTCCAACCCCTGTGCATGCCCCAAGAGGATATAGAGATATCACAAAAATACTAGTTATAGTGAGTGAGTTCACTACTAGGCTGTTTCTAAAACCAAGCCCTGTAACGTTTGCTAAGAAAAGTATTACTTAGACTTCATGCTTGTGTTTTTTTGCTCTTAACTTCACAATGTGCACTTCTGCATCCCTATTTCATATATATATTATATGTAGGTGAACTAAACCAATGGTGCCAGTAGGTACTTATGGGGGCTCAGCAGTCCAGCAAACAAAAATGCAGCACATTTTAAAATATGACTACTGGACAGGAAACAGTTAGCGCACATCTAATGGCTGCGCTGGAGACTGCACCCAATTCAAATTAGAATGAAAGCATTTGGTTTCGTAACATTCGTCTATAGCCTAGTAAGTGTCAAATAATGGAGCGAAGGTGATATATGTCAGTCATCTGACTGTATATCGTGAGAGCTCTGCAAATCACACACCAAGCATGTGGGATATATTAATTCATGAAGGGAATAGAACAAGGGAGGGCTGATCTTGTGATTTTTTTGAAAATCTGCGAGAGTTTTTGTGTAGCCATCACTGAAGAAAGAAAGTAGGCTTTGTGTTGTCAAGATCATATTCTGGACATCCATTTTTTTATTAAAATATTAAGACCCAAGCACCGTGTCAGCCTGAGAATCACACCAGAGTGAGATGTGTAAGAGGCGAGAAGCACTTCAGGGCTTAGACTAAAAACAGACCGCCTGCTAATCAACACACATTGATCAGAGACACTGTAGCTCTAGTGGTTGTGTGCCTTATGAAATATTGAGAGGCGTGAAGGTTTTGCTGTTGACTTTCGTACCTTGGCTGCCTACCTGTCTGCCTTCGGTGCCTCGTCCATAGCTGCATATCAAAGAGGTGTTTTTTTTTTTTTTTTTTATACACAGCACTTGACTCCTACACTTATTCATATTGTACCATGTGTCATATTTATGCTAATGTTGCTCTAACGCTTACACTGTGCACTCTTTTCATTTATTTATCTTTGTAGAGTCAGCATAATCTTGCCAGAGGTGTTAGGTTTAAGTAATATGGGGCATGTGGGTATATCATGACACCGTCTGACTTTGTTTAAACGGATCCTTAACAATGTAGGCAGGATAAATGAGCAATTTCGTGTGTCATGGTTGGAAAATGATGCTAGTAGGCACATACCTGCAGATCAGACGGATCGTGTTGATGTTACAGGATTCGGACCAGAGTGCTCTTCTTGCAGAAAAGCTTTTAAATCTGGAAGAAAGTAAGAAGTACAACATTAGAAGTGAAAATTAATGATTTTAGTTTTATAAAATTGGTGGAGTATTTGCAACTGCACAACTGTGTTGACCCTGTAGGCTAGATATGCATTTGTGCACCCTCTGGCTCAAGGGTCGCAGCTTTGCCAGGCAGTTGCAGGGTAAATTTATGTATTATGAACAAGATTTTTACATTCCAGGTGCTGTAATGAATGATCACACTGTTTATATGCAGCACATCATTAGTCACATGTTCTGCCTCATCTGGAACTGATGTATCTTTAAAATAAGATGCTGATGTAAGAAAGATTTTCGCAAGTGTGAAGTAGTTCTCATAAGAAATTCTTATTTCTGTATTGCTGCTGTTGATTAGTCTATGGGTATTTACCAAGTTACTTTTAGATAGATAAGTTGGTAGAGAGTTGCTGGAAAAATACAGAAGAATTAGTAACAGGGGTTCGACTCATCCGTACATCAACAGATTAGAGTCAGCTCAATCATCTTATCCATATCCCAGAGAATAACATTTGTGCAACCAACCACTGCAACCACGGGGTATGCTGAATAAAATGTGACTAATTGAGGTTGTAGCTGATTTTCTAAACACAACTCATTTCCATAAGGACAATACAACGGGACATTTACACCGCCGTGTCCATTTTTCTGATAACTGAGTGAATATACGGTTATAAATCGTATTAAATTGTCTAAAAAATTAATATAAGACATAATCTCATTGTCTTACTTTCACATCACTTCCTGCTTCTTGTTTGAAAACCAGGACCCTAAAGGCATCTATAAAATGTCTGTTTAATAAAGCTGATCATCAATGACCATGTATCTATTCTGCAGGACAGAACATTCATTAATGTGATGTCATGACATACACCGTCATCGCCTCGCAATGGATGGCTGCACAAATGAGGCAGTTTTCCTCAATGCCCTGTGTCTTTTGATGCCCGTAGTAGTCTGGCAGAAAATAATCCTGTACACATTATGATGTTGCCCATCAAGGTTATTCTCCGTCTTCTAGGTCTTCTGACTTCATTCAGTATTGTCATTTGTGTGCATCTTCACATGATCATAGTAACACACGTGGTTCAGTAACTAAGTATCTTGCAGACTTGCTCAGTGTTCACCATCTTCATCCATAAGATCCTCAACAACCTCTGGAGGCACTTGCTTACACAGTGTCTAGGATTAACATCAATATGTGGCTTATATCAGTCGTAGCCTGCTGTTGGTGCTAATTAATTAGCTTTTTTAGTTTAAATTTGTCCATCCCAATCATTGGCATGGGTGGCACAAAGGGTAGTGCTGTGAGCAAGGGTGATTCTGGAAATTTCTCTGTGGAGTTTGCATGTTCGCCCCATGTTTGCAATGGTTTTCTCTGGGTACTCCAGTTTCTTCCAGCATTTAAAAGACATGCATAATAGGTTAATTGGTGTCTCTAAATTGTCGGTTAGTGCGTGAATGTGTGTGATTGTGTGTATGTGTGCACCCTATGACGGATGGGCGCCCTGTCTAGGATTGTTCCTACTCTCGCAAACAGAGTTTACGGGTGGGCATGGCTTCCCCGTGACCCTTAAGCGAGTATAGAAAATAAAGGAATGAATGAATGAGTCATTGCCATTCTTGACTTATTGGAACAATCTGCATCATTTATTACTCTACATACCAAATACTATATGTGAAAGACCTTAGACCTTCATATTGGTAAATAATAAATGATTCCAGAAACATTTATTAACTGTTATTTACACTGCTGTCACAAAGCAGGACACTTTGCATTTTTAGCCTAGACCTAAAAACATACCATACTAAAAATACACCAGCTAGATCTAATAGTTCATCTAAAAGTAAAATAGTTGCACCTAAAAGTAAAATAGTTGCATCTAAAAGTAAAATAGTTCATGTAAAAGTAAAATAGTTGCACCTAAAAGTAAAATAGTTCATCCAAAAGTAAAATATTTGCATTCAAAAGTAAAATAGTTGCATCTAAAAGTAAAATAGTTAATCTAAAAGTAAAATAGTTGCATCTAAAAGTAAAATAGTTAATCTAAAAGTAAAATAGTTGCACCTAAAAGTAAAATAGTTCATCCAAAAGTAAAATAGTTGCACCTAAAAGTAAAATAGTTAATCTAAAAGTAAAAAAGTTCATCTAAAAGTAAAATAGTTGCACCTAAAAGTAAAATAGTTAATCTAAAAGTAAAATAGTTGCATCCAAAAGTAAAATATTTGCATCCAAAAGTAAAATATTTGCATTCAAAAGTAAAAAAGTTCATCTAAAAGTAAAATAGTTGCATCTAAAAGTTGAATAGTAAACAGTAAAATACATTCAGAATGGCATTACTGACAAGTAATCCGACAAGTATCTGAATAAATATTTTTGCTGCAGCAAAACCAATTGGTTCATGATAGTATCAACATGTCATTAAAAGCAAGACAACACCGTAGCAATAGAAACAATCACAGGTTCATAACTGACAGTTTTATCGTCTTACCTCACTGTGTATTTCGAGATGCGCCACTTTGGCCAGCTCCATGCAGGAAGTGTGACAGGCAGGTGTGAGGGTAAAAAAAAAAACTGCTTTATTACACCTTTAAATGAACAGCAAGAGGGGAAAATGCCTCACTGCAATGACTACTGCGCTGAACATCTGCTAAGAAAAACAAGAGAATATGAGACAAAATTAAATTCAGCTCACTCTGGGGGGGGAGGTGTGAAAAACTATTACTTATACAAAAGTGTGGTGGTGAGAAGGAGCTATGCCAATGTTCTGTTTAATGTAATAAAGACATATATTTGTTAATTTGTTTTTGTTTTGTTTTGCTAAGTCCACACTCCAGTTATTTTAAAACTTCTATTGGCTCTGCTGAATTATTATCTCTCTTCACCGAGGTCGCCGTCTCCCCGTGTGTGTGCGCGCAGTGAGCGATTGCATTAACATTTCTTGAACACGCCGGACATTTAATGTTTGTCCTTTGTAAAAATTTTAAAAATCTCTATGAGGAGATATGTACTGAATATCAGGTGGAACCTCAACTCCAATAAAGTTGGAACGTTGTATGAAAGGTAAATAAAAACAGAGTTCACTGGTTTGCAAATACTTTTCAGCCCATATTCAATTGAATACACTACAAAGACTAGATATTTCATGTTCAAATGGATTTGATGCCTGCAACCTGTTCCAAAAAGATTTGAGACACGGGCAAATTTACCACTGTGTTACAACACCTTTCATTTTAACAGTATAGTTGGGGAAACTGTGGACACTAATTGTTGAAGCTTTGCAGGTGGAATTATTTCCCATTCTTGCTTCCGTTTTGCAACAGTCCGGGGTCGCCGCTGTAGTATTTTGTGCTTCATAATGCACCATATATTTTCAATAGAAAACAGGTCTGGACTGCAGGAAGGCCAGTATAGTACCCGCACTGCTGTAACATGTGCAGGATGTGGCTTGCCATTGACAGCTGAAATAATCAAGGACGTCCCTGAAAAAGACGTTGCTTGGAAGGCGGCATATGTTACTAGAAAACCTCTATGTAACTTGTTAGAGGACACTTTTCCACTTTACACTAATCCATCTCAGATGAGTTTCTGGGTGTTGTTGATATATGGCTTTGGATTTGCATGGTAGAGTTTTAACTTGCACTTTTAGATGGAGAAACAAACTGTGTTCGCCGACAGTGGTTTTCTGAAGTGTTCCTGAGCCCATGTAGCAATATCCTTTATAGAACGGTGTAGGTTTTAATGCAGTGCCACCTGAGGGATCTCTAAATCTTTAATGATATTATGGACTTATAGACGATTTAATCCCTTAATTCCTTGCAATTGCAGGTCGAGAAACATTGTTCACAAACTGGTGAATTTCGAGGATGGACTCTTTTTACCCAAGCACGACACTTTCCTGTTTACAATGAACCTGTTCATACGTGGAATGTTGCAAACAGGTGTTTTATGAGCAAATTTAAAATGAAGTGAATATTTTCCAAAAACAATAAACATCTCGTCTTTGTAGGTTATTGCACTGAAAATGATTTACAAATAATGTATGAAACCTTTACGAATTCTACTACAACCCACAAAGTGAAGAAATTAATATTATCCGTAGATTCTCCATTTCATAAAATGTGTTTTATTTGAAAATGTGTAAGCAGTCAGTTTCACCTGGAAATTGTCACCTGCCTGGAATTCATCTAGTTGTGAGCAGCTTCACCTCGAATCTCATATCTGGATATCTGCAGAGCAAGAAAATTACTTTTTGTCACATGGGAACAAGATCATGGGATTAAAAATGTGATTTGTTTTATTTTATTCATTACTTTTTGCTGAAAGCTCATCTGAATAAACTAAATTACACTCAGCTGTGAGAACTTTAAACTTCTTTATCTTTTGTTATCTTTGCAGATTTTTAAAACACTTAAAATTAGATATTTTAAATAAAGCAAAAAAAAAAAAAGAAACTTTAAAAAATATGTATGTTTGGTGATAGGATGACTTCTTTTTATTTTACATTTTATAGAAGGAGCAGAAAGCACAAGCCAGTGTATTTCTAATGCTGGTCCCAAGCCCGGATAAATGACGAGAGTTGCGTCAGGAAGGGCATCTGGCGTAAAACATTTGCCAAATCAACAATGTGAGTTCTGCAATGATGACTGGCTTGCTGTGGCGATCCCCGATGAAGGGAGAGGCCGAAAGAAGACAGTGTTTTGCAACAGTCTAAAGAAAGTCCCACCGTAGAAAATATTTCTGAACATATTGCCTCATAATATCAGTACTGTCCACAGTTCTTAGACGCCCTAAAGCCATCCACTGCGCATTGCGTTGACACAGTGTCTTTCTATCGTAACATTGGGAATAGTATGCCTTGTGCGACCTGAAAAGCACAAAAGGCTAATTGAAGTACTAATTGTCTTCCTTATTCGCGTGTGTGTTTTAGGAATAACCTGCAATAAACCAATCAGGGTGTCATTTGCCATTCCCAATAAGATCCAGGTGGTTAATTGGTGGATTGTTATGGTGCAGCTATCTGGACGTGTCCAAACCTTTAATTCATCAATTCAACAATTCACTGGCAAGATAGCAATGAACGTCTGACAGTTGACATCAGTCAGTGGTGTACTTGTGCTTACCATTGCCAGGATAGCAATACACAAGTAATGTACCTGAACAACCCTCATTTCAATACCTCCATGCATATATATACAGTATATATATATATATTTCTAAGTGCCACTGCTATTTAAACGAGGCAGACGGAAGGTGTGAAAATAAGCAATGAGCATCGCGACATGCCTTGTGCAGTCTGTAAGATAGGGCGCGTTTTTACTCTCACACTTGTTTCTATTGTGCATCAACTTCCAGCAGCTGATATAATGGTTTTTTGTCTACAAAGTGTTATGTAGTATGTTGTAAGTTTGGAAATATAAAACATGTTCTTACTAACTTAGCAATGCAGAATTCAATCGTTTAAATACTTTTGCACAGTACTGTATTTTTATAAGCTGCACAATTGCACAAAGACAAACTTGGTCTTTAATGTTAGCTTTAAAACTGAACCGTTGACTAAAATCCTCCCAGTCCCAATTAAACCAAAGATCATTAATTGCTTGGGGCAAAAAATAAAATTTCACCAAACAAACAGGTGTCGGTTTGCTAATGAGCACTGGGATTTGGGTCTCTGACAAACCGGCTAAATCCGGCAGCCTCCTCTGTACACCCTGAGACTCGCGAATTATAAAGCAGCTCTCTCGTCTTTGTGTGCCTTCTCATCTCCTGTCCTGATTGAGGAGACGGGTTCCAAAAATACACGAAAACTACAGATGATAAATGATGCAGTAATGAGTGCGTGCCAGTTTGTGAATCGATCATCACTGTTTTATGAACGCGGAACAGAGCCGGTGGGGGTCGGCTGTCATGGTGAGATCCTGGTTTTCCAGAGGTCAAGCAAAAAACATACTCAGTCCCATGTGTCATCAGTAACCGAGCATAATCTGGCCAGTGACTTAAGATGCTGTCAATAAGTGCCTAATAGCTCTGTGTCTGGCTGCTTCGTATTTATTTGGGCAGTGTCCATACAGCGAAGGTTATTTTTTATTGTGTCTGTCAGCCGCTGATAAACCGGTACGCCTCGTCCCATCCATCAGGTCTTTTCTGCTTTCTACTATAGCCTCATTCCTCCTTACCCCCACTGTCAAAACCTTTCCACTTTCCAAGTCTCCCATAATGTAAGTTCCATTACAAGGTACAGATCACTTGTCAGACACAAATAAACACAACACAAATAAAGGCTGATGTGTTTTGCAGCACAAGATATAAGCAATTGTGGCACTAAAAGTCTCCAGAAGAACTGTATCAGATTGTCAAAGATGCTCAATAGTGCACACAAGGTCATTTACCTATAAAACTGCACCTATAAAAAAAAAAAAAAAAAATCTAATGGCACCTATCTACTTGTATCCAGCCGAAAGTCCCACAGTGGTTGTCCACAGGGATAAAAACTTCATGATCATATCCTGTATTTAATTTCTTCAAAGCTGCTTTGTGACAAAGTTCCATTTTACAAAGATCTATAAAAATAAAACGGAATTAAATTGAACGTTGATGACGTTGAGACGATTATCAAGCTACAGAGGCGAGCTACTGGAACAGCTGCACTTTTTTCCCCCCCCACGGTGGATGACGTGCTTAAGCAGCTAGGTGACATTTACGTACTCCTCGTCACCAGAAGCTTTATTTTTTTAAGGCAAAGTGGCACATTGGAAGTCGCTGCCGCCTCATAGCAAAGAAGAAGATCAAATGTACAGACTCCTCTCTTGCGTACAGTTTATTTTTTTGTGTGGACAAACAATCCGATCCAACTCCTCATCAAAATGGCAAAAGTTATGAAATGGCAAACACATGGTAAAGAAACTAGTTAACAGGTCAGCACTCAGGACGCAAGCACAGGTAATATTTGTTATAAGGTTTAGAAAAGAACACACCGCTGCAGCAATCATGATTCAAGTGTAAAACAATGATTAGTTCCCAGTTGATTGTGAAGATGGATTTTGGGAAACGGAGTCTGATTCGGCAGCCATTTGAGTAGGCTGCGCTAAGCTGCGGGTGGTTCCCATAACCTGAATATTAACTTCCTTTAGTTTACTGCACTTGTGTGTAATAAAAGCAACAGTATGCATTTTTGCATGTGCTGAAAATGTAATATCACCTCATAAGTGTCTCTTATCATCCCACTTATACACAGACACCCTACTTTTTCATGCGTCCTCGTAGTTTGACGAATAGCCCATGCTCCTTCATTGATTTCCAAACCGAAACAATTTGGTCACAAAACAAGTAGCAGTTTATCATATTGATCTTCCTCCCAATTTGGTCCCTTAAAGGTGGTGCCATGTTGCGAATGAAAAACGTCAGCGCCGAGCTCATTTTAAAAAGCGGTCCACATGCTAGAAATGTGTCACTGTCACACTTTTTTTTTCCCGCTCTAAAATTAACATGTGGTTTATTCTCCACTCTTTCCCAACTCCACCAGTGATTTGATGAATAACATTCCACATTATTTTGTCACCGCATTGCAATGCAAGCATGAAATTGGTGCACCCTGAAAGGTTTACTTGAGGGATCGATGCTTCGAGAAGACTCACCTCTTCTTTTCTTTTCTTTCAAGGGCTTTTGAGTTATGAAACTTCTGTATGAATGTCAAGGCTGTCGATACACCGGTTTTCGAAAGGTCGTTTCTCTCTGTGTGGACGGTAAACATGACTGCTGTTCTATATCTGGTAGTACGGGGTAAGGAAGAAGCCATTCGACATGCAGAGGTTCACCGATTTGAAGGTGTGTATTCAAACACAAACAAATGCATCCACTAGGAAACAAACGTGACTAAAATGATGGAGAAATAATACAACACACTGACTCTATTGTATGTGGCACATGGTCACTGAAAATCTGTCTCATAAAAAGGTGTTGATCTATCCCTTGCGCTGCAGAAGGCTACATTTACCAGCTATCTTTAGCAACTTTGACTGCAGACAGATAGTTGGAGTCTGGAGGTAAGGTGCCAGAGTTTCAGCAAAAGCTGCACTTTTAGTTCTCATCACCAGTGTACCAAAAGTGGAAGAACCATAGACAAACATCCATCCAAAGGTCAGACAACGACCGGCCACATGTAGTTGAGCCAAGAGGCAAATTTAAAAATATTGAGGAAACTTCAGTAGTACAAAAAAATGTCACCTACCTGCACAAGCACAGTGTCCATTCTGATGCTGTGGTGGAGCTGCTGCATATTCATTCAGGGTGGACACTGTGCTTGTGCATGTAGGTGACATTTTTTTGTACTACTGATGTACTACTGAAGGGAAGCAAATGGGAAATTATGTGAAAAACATTTGTTGTCAAAGGCGGCCTAACAGCAAGATGGTCCTGAGTTGGTCCGATTCACAAGTGAGGCATAATGGGTCCTTTCTGTATAGAGTACTCCAAGTGTCTGGGATTCCACTAGGTTGTGTTAGGCTAACAGAAATGCCCAAATTACCATAGTGTATTAATGACCGATTATGTTTGTGATCTACTTTCTGGGGTTCTTCTTGCCTTGACTAGGATTATGCGGGTATAGAAAATGAATGAATTCTGTGAATACTGTTCACAAATACAGAAAAAAATCTGCAGAACATCATAGTAATCACATTATAAACACTCAATATCATCATGTAATATTCAGGGTGTATACAGGGGGTATCCATTTTGGCATGTGACAACCCGGAGACCTAACTACCCATCCTTCGATTTCATTCCCTTTTGGAACTTTTGTTCCTTAATTGTGTGTTTGGTGATATTTTTGAATATGGTTAATGAAAGTTATGTAAAGAACAAAGAGATTTCTTTGTTCTTTACATATCAGATGCAAATGTTCTGTCAATAGACATTGGCTATCGGCTTATACTGTATAAAAATGTGGCAATGCCACTGGTAATCAACACACTGTAATAAATGTGTAAATATTGCCATCAATTTATAATTTTCCTATAATTATAACCCATATTACATGTTTATTATGACATGCTCATATTAATGTGACTGTGACCAAAAGTCATAAACTATGGTTAAAAAGGTTTATGCAATGCATGAGAATTTTACATTCTAGCCCATAAAGCTTCCCACAATGCCCCGTATTTCCCGATCACACACTGCCAATCGGCTGTTAGCACCTATTCAAGCCTAATGGAGGAGAAGCAATTTCAGGTGTGAAATGAAAAACCTATTTATCCCGCTTCATTGGAAAGAAAAAAAAGGATGTGGGAAAAAAAATAATACTAAAAAAAAAAAAAACACTCGGTCATGAACTCGGCGAAAACGTTTTGTCGCGGCGTGAACGCTGAGGATGCAATATGAAATTCCCCACAGAGCTCTGGCCTTGACCCTGACCCCTCTTCCAATCTCATTACTTCAACTTTTTGTTTTCTCTTCCATGGAAGTCAAGTGTCAAGAGCATCTTTTATTAACAGATTGGATTTGATTAGGATATAAAGTGCTGACGGGGCACACCAGGCCAGGAGCACCTGAAAGACTTGGAGCTTGGTCCTGAATGTATTATACGCTAGCTGCTTCTAACCATGTGGCTATATTTGAACAAACTTATCTTAATACGATATAAAAGCACACAAAAGATTTCAGTCGCAACACATTGTCCAAGGATACGTCACATGAAACATCACATGTGGTGTATATATCATTGTTGATGTGATATCTAACATGTGATTAATATTAAGGGAAGAAGTCGCCAGTGTTGGAGCTTTGACTAAGTCTGAAATAAAGCTAGAATTTTATTACAACTTCAGAATTTTTTTTAGCGTGACAAAGGTTGTTTTATACTTAAAGCAAGAAAAAATGAGCTGTTTTCAGCTACTCCACTGAACAATCGTTAGATTAGGAACACATCAGCTGCACGTGAGCCGTTTCTGAACCATGATATCAGCCACAAGTGGCTGAGCCGAGAGACCAAGCTACAAGAGAATTTTAGGAAATGCTGCAAAGCTCATAGGTCAGCTTGTGTACTGATGATGTTCACTACCTTGTGTTCCCTGAGGTCTGTGTGCTGTAAATAATCAAAAAGGTGGGCCAACCTACTATTAGATAGAAGCTCCTACTCCAGGAATAAGGAGTAAAATGAATAGAAAAGTATACATTTTGCTGTGGTTAGTGTAATTACTAGTATACAGCAGTACAGTGAGAACAAGAGTTTCTTATTTTACAGCGATACTAAGTTAGTTATATAACCTGAGTAGAAAAAAAATTGGGACGGTATGGAGAAGGGTTCAAGCTTTCTGCAATGAAATATACGTCGAAGTACGCGTAAGAAATACTGCATTGTATCCTATTATTATTTGCATTTTCCATACTGCCCGTCATTCATATTTTTGGGGTTGTATATAACATTGGAATGCAGTGACAAAACATTAGGGTTTATAAAAAAAGAAGAAGAAAAACTGTTTTTAACAACAACAACAATAAAAAAAAAAAAGATTCAAACCCAATAGGCAGTGAATTTCTCACTTAACCTTCTGTCCTTTACTCCTCTCAGTTCATAAAGCCTCCTGCTGCTAAATGAAGCAGAAGTCCTGCTGCTCTTTCGATTGAAATTCCCCTGATGTGAGGCAGGAATGGGAATGCAGGTGAGAGCTAAGACCATCCTAAAGCACAGCAGCACTGATGGGAAACAAAAATCACACACTTTTTTTCTTCTTCTTTCGACTGCAGTAATGACTCACGGAGAGATAATATGTGATTTTTGCACATCTAAAACCACAAACAACCTCCATTTGAGGCAGGGTTGCGTCTTCCATTTGTGTTCTGTCGTCTCACACAATCTCACAAAACACAGAGAAGTCATAATGTCAGCAGAAACAGGCAGATGGCTCTAACATCCATCTCAGCCCCTACACAGACTTCATTTCCAGCTGAAGATGAATACAGTCACAGATATCGCGACTCGTTTTTGTATTTTAAAAGCACGCATCTGTTAAATCTTTAGCATCAA
The DNA here is from genome assembly GCA_025769995.1 of Xyliphius kryptos. Lineage (NCBI taxonomy): Eukaryota > Metazoa > Chordata > Actinopteri > Siluriformes > Aspredinidae > Xyliphius > Xyliphius kryptos. The sequence goes on from JAOUQT010000022.1 coordinate 5,924,689, forward strand.
CTAGTACGAAGTGCAATAATGAGAAGACGCAGGTGAAAAAAAAAAAATCATATGCAGAAACTGCAAGAGAAAAGAGAGAGATGATACACAACCGAAACGATTAAAAAAAGCCATTAAATGACAACACCTAAAGAAGAGTAACACAGAAAATGAAGGAAGGAAACTGGACATCGTTACTATTTAAGAATAATTTAAATCTTTGTTCGTGCGAGTTCTCTCCGGGTACTCCGGTTTCCTCCTGTATTCCAAAGACATGCATTATAGGTTAATTGGTGTCTATAAAAACCTGTTAGTCTGTGAATATGTGTGGTATTGTGGTCTGTGTGCGCCTTATGACAGATTGTTGCCCTGTCTAGGTTTGTGGTTGCGGCCCTCTCGTCCAGAGTTTCCGGATGGGCATCGGCTTCCACGTGACCTTAAAACTAGAATTGAGGGGGGGTATATAAAATGAATGGTATATACTGTACAGCCCTGTGTGAAATGTCTTAGGCATGTGCTTTTTTAAAATACTCATTTTATATTAGTTTATGAATTATGCATTAATGAGTCAGTCTGAAATTTTCCAACAACAAATATTCCAAAAATGTCTGTATATTAGTAAAGAGGGCAACAGGTTACGTCAAAAATATACATAAAGGTTATTAGTGGAAAAAACAATCAAGCATGACAGTTAAATGTGTCAGATTCTCCATGGCTTTATAAAATATTGAACGTCTTTCTTACACAGCGCTGACACAGTTGTTCTGTCCTCCATCGACTGCCACATTTGATTCCAGGTTTTATTTATGACCATGTATAACTTTAGTGTTATCTAAATCAGTAGTCTAGTCTAAATCAAAAGTGGATGGTGAAAGGAAAACTAGAGCAGCGTACAACTAAAGACACTCAGTATAATTTAAGTATACTTTGCTACTTTTGCGTCTTCGTCTGTGACAAGTTGTTTTTTTTTTTCCATTCAGAACCCATATATGTACAGTAGCCGTGTGCTAATTGCGCATCTACTGTCGTGCTGCGTCTGTGAGCAATTTATACATGAGCATTATCATCACGCTGAGTGAATGTTAGGCTCATTGGGTCATCAGGATGAGAGCGAGAGAGAGAGATAAAGAAACCCAGGGGACAGCAGGCAGGAGCAGCTCTGATGAAAAGACCATTACTTAGAAGCCCTATATACACATGCGGCCCTGGGGAGGAGAAATGAAGAGGCAGTGAAATGGAGAGACTGAAAGATGGAGAGACTACCGTGGAATAAATGGTGCTTTTCCAGAGTGCTGAGTTGTGTCATGGATGTCTGGTGTGATAATCGTTTGTGAAAACAAAGTCTCTTCCTTATTGCAAACAAATGCTTGAAAGTTTTTGCACCCCTGCACTACTGTATGTTTCACTCTCGGGTAGCAGAAGCAGCTTTAAATCAGTGAAGAGTAAAGATGTCCAAGCAGCAAATTATATTTTTAAAATACCCTAGTAGCTGTATATATTATGTACCTTGAGTCCAATTAGAACAATCGAAGGTTTTATATATTTTAAATATATATTTTAAATAGTTTTAATAAACAAAAAGTAATCCCACTATTACTAATGTCACTAAAAGTCCAGTAGTTAGCTCTTCTAGTCACAAATGATGCTATGTGCAGTTCAGCTTCGTAAATGACCTGCAAAGTACAGAAGCAAACTTCATACACCAAATGTTTCATGGAGAATTGACGACATTGGGGTAGGTCATGGTTCAATTTGCTTCTTAGAATTAGACTGAATCAGGTTAAATTATTAGAATAATTTCTAAGAAACTAAGCAGTTTTCCTAGATTCAGAAGACATGGAGACACAGCATGTCGTCCGCCCTGATTGACTTAATCACACAGCTGCAGGAAAGAATTTTCTTTCCCCTAAAGAATATGTCTAAAATGGCATTATCTTTCCTGGAACTTGTGAATAAAAGTGGAACAATTCCTCGCACACACGAATGAACACACGCAGAAAATTAAAAGCTTCTTGCTGAGTTTCTCCTCAGGCACATATAGCCTGAAACAAAATCATCAGATAGGCAAGTGGACGCTGAGTGAATGCTCGGTCTGTTATTTGGGTCAAGGCCGATAAACCCAGAGTGCGATTTGCCATCTGCACAGGCGTGCGGAGAGAGACGGACACGGGTCACTCAGCGCTCTTCAAAAGTTCGGTATCCTCTAGACGAGGTCACACACTTGTTCAGGCTTTAAATTCGAAGGATAGATTATGTTCACCCCTGCAGAACAGCATCGGCATTAGGGAGAGCATGTCGGGAAAAGGGACAATGGCCTGCGAGTTGATTTATGGCGACTCTGGGAGCCATAATGTGGACGTGTAACAAGGAATCAATGGGCTAGAAAAATGCTAACAGCAGACCTTTATGGCCCGAACCTCTGTCTCTCAGCTATTTAATTAATTTTGCTCGTTTTTCCCCCTCATCTTTCTCTATCACACACACACACACACACTCTCTAGCTCTGTTGCCTGAGACATGTGATTGAGAGGTCGATCAGCGTTGCTCGTATGTCTTCAGCAGAACGCTATGAAGGGACACTCGTCAAGAAACACAAAGCAAAACATCAATGACAGATATGATGAGTTTTCTCTGCCGAGCCGTTACCTCCGGTTGAGAGAAGAAAATTATACATCGATGGCTGTTAACCCTTTTGTGGCTTGTATAGATTTATTAATGCTTGATAGTGTTCGTTTGATCTGATTCATCTTATTGTTTTTATAGTTATTATAACAATTTTTGTTGCACCACCTTTTGTTAACCAAACTGTCCATGTGACATGATGTGTTTTAAGTTTCAAAATTAGCTTGATTCAATGATTCCATTCCCATACTGTGCAAAGGTTTTTAGACACCTTAATCTTTCCGTTTTGGACTTTTAATTAATATGTCCTCCGTTTATGAGTCAGGACAGAATTATATTCTTTTTTCAAACATTAATTTTCCAACCTGCTGTCTTCAATTAAAAAGAAGCAAGTTTGACAGTTAAAGTCTCCAGAAGAACCAGATCCCTCAGGTGCTCAGTATACTTACTAGATCATTTACAAAATTTTCATTACTGTTTAAGAGAATTCATAGTGTTTACCTTTACAAAGAAACACTGACTATTTTAGAAAGCATCTTTTGCGTGAGTTTAAGATTTTTCACTGCACTCTACCTAAATTAGATGGTTAGAAATTAGCTTCACTTTATAGAACATATTTTAGAATCTTTGTGTGTGTGTGTGTGTGTGTGTGTGTGCTGATATCATTACAGTGTGTGTTGATTCCTTAAGGGTATGTGTTTGTGCTTGATGGTGTGCTGTCGTGATAGTATGTTGATATTATTAATTATTATGGTGTGTGTTGCTAATATTTTTCGAGATCATTGCTGTGTCTTGAAGTTGTATATTGGATTGCTGAATCTGTTTGCAGTTTAACACTCGCTCCTGCTGACCTTTAAGGTTTGAGGGAGGAAATAACACACAAGAAAGATGGACACTGCCAGGGAATATGTGCCACTTTACAGATTTCCCATCGCTGCATTTTACCAAAACTTAGACTACTATGAACAGAAAGAACTACGATGGCCTTCTCACCTACATACAGTAGTGTGTGCTTTTGTGTTTATCCGAGTGAAAAGATTTGACATTCCGACACTCTGAGAATTCACTGGGGCTGATTTCTTTCTAGACCAGACTGTAGATTCATGCAGCCAATTAATCAGAAGTATGTCAGGGAATTAGACACGCCTTCTAGGTTGGTTTTTAATAAAATAAATGACAGGTTTAATATTTATATGATCAGCCATGTGTTTGATGATTGCAGCTAAAATGTAAGTTTCTATTATTATTATTATTATTATTGCTTACCCCATAAAATATTAATTTAAGGTAAAAATACATGGATTTAACACACATTCATTCAATTTTACATTTACATTTTATTGGTGATATTAATTGGAGGGCTTTGAACTTTTCAACCAGGCTTTCGGTGGTGTCCTCCCTAAATTAATACCATCACAATTATGTGAAGAAACCATCATTCTTACACAGAAATGCAAAGGGGTTAAAGAGAATATTATATTACAGGTATTTCATGAAAAGTGGAGGATGGGATATTTCCTCTTCTATATCAGCCATTGTGGGTTAAAAAAGAGATATATATACACTATATTTCCAAAGATATTTGCTCATCCAATTAAAGTATCAGTATCAGGTGTTCCAATAACTTTCGTAACCACAGGTTTATAAATACCAAGACATTCTGGAAAATTCCTTGCTCCCAACTTTATGGGAACAGTTTGGAGCTGACCTATTCCACTTCCAACATGACTGTGCAACAGTGCAAAAGCAAGGTCCATAAGGACATGGAAGACATGGAGTCCCGACCTTAACCTGATAGAACATCTTTGGGATGAATTATAGAGAAGACAGAGCTGGAAGTATGGTCAATACCCATAAACATTCCTAAACCTTTGTGGACAGCCTTTCCAGAAGAGCTGAAACTGTTCTGGATGCAAAGGGTGGACCGAAGTCATATTGATCATTATGGATTAGCTCATGTGTGAGTGTATATATACACAGGGGTTGGACAATGAAACACCTGTCATTTTAGTCTGGGAGTGTAGTTTCATAGCTAAATTGGACAAGCCTGGTGGCCAATCTTCATTAATTGCACATTGCACCAGTAAGAGCAG
>JAOUQT010000022.1:5953771-5971858 GCA_025769995.1 Xyliphius kryptos
ACACTGTACACATGCTACTCTTTGAGCTCGCAGTCATATTGCAACTACAGCAAATCTGTCGCAACGAGTGCAATCATGCTGTTACAGGGAAGTATTCAACCCTATGGTGATGTGATGGAGCAAACTCATATTCCAAAAGAAAATTATCCACGACTGCTTTTTATTTTCAACATAAACACCACATTTTATCACTTATTATCCATTTTATGCTGCACTTCATATTGAACATTCATGCAACAAGTGAGTTCCTGTTCTTACCTACACTATAGTAGCTCTAAACTGATATTTCATCTACTCAATTTTTTTAATCTACTCTATTTTATTTTCTTTCTCTATTAAAGGAAGTCTATCATGTACATAGATGACGCAAAGTGAAAATTTCTTTGTCCTGAATATTTAAGTAAAATATATGAATTTAGCAGTGTGACGTTACAACATGCTGCCACTAGACACTCGTGGAGTACACTGACAGACATGCTGATAAAGTAGATGATGGAAGGATAGATGGATAGAAGAGTAGATAGAAAGACAGACACAATTAGAAAAGTATTTCAATTACTGAATAATTAAATCAATTTAAATATTTACTACTACTACTCATAATAATAATAATATTGTGTGGCACAGTGGATAGCAAGAAGATTTCAGTGAGGAGTTTGCATATTCTCCTAGTGTTCACACAGGTTTTCTCCGGGTAATCCGGCTTCTTCACGCATTCCAAAGACATTCATGATAGGTTAATTGTTGTATCTAAATTGCCTGTGTGTGTGTGTGTGGGAGTGGTTGTGCCCCATCATGGATTGGCGCCCTGTCTAGTGTTATGGCCATTTTTCCCAGTGTTGCCGGCTTCCCCGTGACCCCAAAGTGAATGAATGATGCTAAAGCAAGGAAAATGTGACTCAAATAATGAAACTTTTAAAACTGCATTAGTTTTCACTAACATGGTGCGGCATCAAGGAAGCAGATGTAGTTAATTTGCATACAGCGTCTCTGCACGGCTTATTATACGTATCATGATGAGTAGAAACAAACTGCACGTTCAGCACTCCTAAAGTGAGAGACATGAGTTTTGTACAGGTCAGGAATTAATTGTGAGCGAGACGCGTCTTCCTGCAATTTGTTTACAGCTAAATGACCTTTAGTGTCCCTCTTGTTAAATTCAGATCCCACAAACACCACAGAAATTATCCAGGGATTTCCATGAAGCTGATAATTGAGCAAAGTGGAGGCGTGGAACTGCTCTTCCATGCATCTGAATCAGATACTCTCTTTCATAGTGGCTCACATACTGAGAATATACGTTCAGGAAACGACCTGTGAAACATTCTACATTTCTACCTTTCTGTGCATTATATCATTAAACCAATTAGGGATTCTGGATGAATTTCACCAGGTAACGCAAAAGCCTGAGCTGAACACCCATGATCGCTCAAGAAATATCATTTATATTGCTGATATAACCACACTGTCGAGGGATTACTTTGGTAAACCTTTGTCAAGTGATACAAGCCCAAAAGGTTTATCTCGGTGCCCTTGAAACTGAAGTTTGGTCTTTTCTTTTACACTTCTCTGACAGTTCTCCAACACTAATGCTGAAAAATACACAAAAATCTCAGAGCCACATATAGGCTGGTGCCAAGAAGACATCTTTTTCAGGGATGTCCATGCATTTTTCAACAAAACAATGCAAAGCCACATGTTGCAAACTACCACGACGTGGCTGCAAAAGAAGAGTGTGAAGGTACTGGACTGACTGCCTGCAGTTTCTGTGTGGAGTTTGCATGTTCTCCCCATGTTGGCATGAGTTCGCGCTAAATTGTCTATAGATATGTGACTTGAAACCTGCGTATGAGTATGACCTTGTTTTGTCAATAAAATGACCTCTGGTGCTGAAGATAACATTAAACAAGAAATAATAAATACATTTAACAAGAAAGAGACATTTCCATCAAGGAACGATTTATAACGACTTGCTGCTGTAACATAAATACGAAGAGGAACCGAGCCATTGCCATTCCACAATATTAACTGTAGTAAATATTGTAACTATAATTGTATACAAACCATGATTTCTTCAGCAAATTTAATGCTTTTTACAATACTATGCAATATGTGGCATATTTTCTAGCTTTGAATTTCTGCTTATACATTATTTTTGATTATAAAATCATTTATTGGAAAATAACAGCATAGACAGATGTTACAAGCTTTGGAGAACCCTGTACCTATTTCTTAGATCGGTCTCCTACTGTATGTGTCTGGCAGAAAGCTTATATAAATGTGGGCTCCAAAGCTACAATGGAGAATCTCCATATAGAGCATCTTTGGGATGAATTAGAGTCCGAGTGTACGTACTCTATAACACACTCCTAAAACCTTGGGACAGCCTTCCCAGAGGAGTTGATGCTGTTCTAGCAGTAAAGGGTAGACCGACGTCATATTAAACCCTATAAATCAAGGCAGGTAAGCGAATATTTTTGGAAATATAGAGTACATACTCTATAAGGTTAGAAAATATATCAGCAACTCGAGGAACACACACATACACAAAGTCAAAAAGAGCTCTACATACAGTATATACAAGTCTGAAGTTTTAGAAGCACATAATAATAATAAATCAATATATAACCAGAATGGAAATGATAATCACTGTAACTTTGCTTTATCACACAGTGATTATTTCCCTTTAACAGCATGACCTGAAGTGTTTTTGTTGCACTGTACTGAACTGTGTTTTATGCATTGATCCTGTCTGACACTCTTCCATTATTTGTCCTCTATAGCGTCTTATGTGTTGCACTGTAATCTCTAAGTCTGTATTACTCCCTGTGATCGAAATTGCTGAGACCTGAGCTCATAACATCTGATTTATGTGTCACATTGCTCATAATGTCAAATTACGGTTAGAACTCCATTGGTAATACACTACTGTAAAATATTCTGATTATGAAACGTCTGAAATGAATAAGTCAAACGCAAAGGCGAGAAACTAATTAAAGAATCAAAGAGTATTTATGATCCGTTTAATTCTTCCAGAGTTGATTATGTTAATTTTCGCACTAGTACAAATGGGTAATAAATAAAAGCAAGGCGTTCATTAAGCCGGCACTGTTATAATGCATGGACGCAGAGGGTAATATCAGGTTTAGTTAGCATGCCATCACTATGATACATTATCTCTGTCTTGCGCAGCACCACCTGCTTTATTTTAAGCAAGCCGGATGTAATGGGAAATCCTTTCTCGTAGATTTTTTATTATCCGCCATCAAGACTTGTACCAGCTGCATCAGAGGAGCAGTGCGGCATGATAAGGACAAAATGCTCGCTGTCTGAGGTGTTTTGCATCACTTTTTGATAGCAAATCGCACGTCACGGTGAATCGCTAAAGCACTGAATCAGTGTTTTAGAATACTAAGAATTGAGAGTGATCCGTTACATGTACACTATGATTTAAATGAATCAATATTAATCATAATCATAACTTAGGTTAGATACCCGCTGGCCACCAGGGGGTGTTGAATATGCTCCATGGTTGGCACGCTACTGGAGGCATGTGACCTGATGCCACAGCGCGCTTTAAGCTCGCAGCCAGAGTGCTGCTGCAAAGCCTCCTTTGTTTTTTTTTTGGTGTTATTATTTTCTTTATTTGACTTGTTCCTTATATGGATAGCTGCTAGCACACAGGTTATTGCTCCTGTAGTCTAGTGGGCTAGCACTTCATTTCTAAGCCTTCCACGGGTATAGGCTTTAATAAATTATTTTTATTCTGTTTTTTGCCTGCTTGGGCTTATTATTAGCCCCAATTTCAATTGAAATGCAAGCCACAAATGCAATACCATCGTGAATTCTTGCATGGACAGAGCCATTTATAAAAAGCAGATGATTTGCCATGTAGTCCACTGTCATTCGTCTATGCAACATAATCAGTTCAAGTACATGCTCAATAATGTGGACGGGCATCTGGCTCCTTCACTGCTGATGCTTGCACTACCTTTATTGAACCTGTAGTTAAATTCATAGACACTTCTTTACTACAAAGCACTTTCTCTATACTGTCCACAATACAACAAAAACAAATCAGTGCATTCTTCTCTTCTTTCGTGCAAATCTCAAATGTGGCAGACATTTTGTTTTGTTTTGTTACAAATTAACTAACACAGCAAGTTTAAACATGAACGACAGTGAATGGGAAGAAAGTGACGACATTAAAGTGGGGCTAGAAAATATTTTTAAAACAACCAGAGTGTGGATAATATTTTATGAATTTTAAAAGACATGCTACATTGTTCCATCACTGACCAGTTTCACTAGTCCTCCTCTTTGCTTTTCTTCACAGTGTCCTCGATGCCCAGAGGGGAAAAGCATATATACATAGGGGCAACCATTTATAAACAAAGTCCAGTAATATAATATTTGCCTCCTGAATTATTGATGAGAGATTTTATGAGTTTTTTTTTTAAACAATCACAATATAACAAATTCCTGCGTGGGAAGACAGTCAGAGTTTACCGACTCTGCTCAAATAATCCAAATATACTAACAGATAAATGATATTTACATAAAGCTCCTACAAACTACCATAAGCACTCTGTAGTCGGGCAAAAAAATATATATACCAAACCCCTGATTAACTATACAGTAGCTGCAACGGGAACCGGTAAGAAAATTTTTTTTTTTTTACAAGACAACCCACAAATACACAGTCAAAAATTATCTGCACTAGGTTTTTAAATTAACTTCTGTTGGTTGCACTGTCTAATCAGCATTTTATGTATAAGGTCTGTCTTCCCAGTCACTGTTATGCAGGTTTGACGTGATATGTCAGTTCATTTTTGACTGGGTTGCAAGGAAATATGGCTGCCCCACAAACTGCTCATGAGCAATTCATAGTAAAAGCCCTGAAACGAAATCCATGATCCAAGCCAAATAAGATTAAGTAGGTTCAAATGATATCTGTCATTGAGATGAATTAGTGGTAGATTTATCCAATATTTTACTTAGCATAGGGTAGTATGGTTGGGCAGTGGATAGTGCTGTGGCCTCATATTAATATACATACATTGCCTAATCAATAGGCATTTAAGTCCCAACGTCTATACATATACATGTGCTGGTCATAAAATTATAATATCATGAAAATTTGATTTATTTCAGTAATTCCATTCAAAAAGTAAAACTTGTATATTTATACACATTCGTTACAAACAGACTGATATATATTTTAAGTGTTTATTTCTTGTAATTTGATCATTATAACTGACACCTAATAAACAACCCACTTTCACTACCTCAGTAAATTAAAATATTACTTTAGACCAATACAAAACAAGGATTTTTAGAAATGTTGGCCAGCATGTACAGCACTCAATACTTAGTTGGGGCTCTTTTTCCCCCAAAGTACTGCAGAAATGCGTTGGGGCATGGAATCGATCAGTCTGTGGCACTGCTCAGATGTTATGAGAGCCAAGGTTGCTCCGATTGTGGCCTTCAGCCGTACTTCATTATTAAGTCTGGCGTATTACATCTTCACATTACCCAATAGATTTTCTAGTGTTAAGGTCAGGTGAGTTTGCTGATCAATTAAGAACAGGAATACCATGGTCCTTTAACCAGGTACTTGTAGCTTTGGCACTGTGTGCAGGTGCCAAGTCCTGTTGGAAAATGAAATCAGCATCTCCCAAAAGGTCAGCAGCAGGAAGGCTGAGGTGTGCTAAAACTTTCTGGTATCTGGTTGCATCTCAGAAAAACACAGTGGACCAACACCGGAAGATAATATATGGCTCCCCAAACTATCATTGACTGTGGAATCTTTAAACTAGACCTCAAGTGACATAGATTCTGTTCTTCTCCTCTCTTTCTTCAGACTCCAAGACCTTGGTTTTAAGAGAAAATTCAAAATTTACTTTCATAAGAAAACTTAACTTTGGACCAATCAGCAGCAGCCAAGTCCCTTATGTATTTAGACGCTTCTGACTGCTTGTTTTGTTTAAGAGTGGCTTGACACAAGGAATGCAACAGCTGAAGCACCGACTCCAGCAGTCTTTGTTTATCTCCCCCACATTTTTTAATGTGTGTTGTTTCACAATCCTTTCCACGGTGCTGTTACCCCCTTGGCTTGTACACTTTTGTTAATATACCTTTTCCTTCCCTTCGCCTCTTTATTAATGTGCTTGGACACATAGCTCTGTAACAGCCAGTCTCTTTATCAATGACCTTTTGTGTCTTTCCTGCTTGTGCAATGTGTCAGTGGTTGTCTTTTGGACAACTGTCAAGTCAGCACTCTTCCCCTTTAAGTTGGAGGCTACAAAAATAGACTGCGGGGCCATTTAATTCAATGTTGGTTCAATATTGAACCTTTTCAAAATATTCTAATTTTCTGAGGTACTGAATTTCGATTTTTTATTAGTTGTCAGTCATAATGATCAAATTAAAAGAAATAAAGACTTGAAACATATCAGTCTGTGTGTAACAAATGCGTATAATATACACAAGTTTCTCTTTTTGTATGGAATTATGGAAATAAATCAACTTTATGATATTCTAATTTTATGGCTAGCACCTGTATACTGCCGAATACAAACTAGATTATGGTGACCCCACACACAGACACGCACACATACACACGAGTGAAGTTCCTTCCTACACAAAAAAGAGAAGTGGCTGGAAGATAGAATAGTTTAGGTTTAAGTGGGCGAAAAGAGAGTGGAAATGGAGAGAATGAGAGTTGATATACCGCCTATGACTATGGCCTTAAATAAATCCCCACAAGGACGGTGGCTCGAAGGTCTGGATGGACACACAATACAGAGGAAGCAACTAAGCGTCCCTGATGGCTAATAAATCTCTGCTCAGAGACAGCACTTCTTACAAAAGCTTGAATTTCTCTGGACTCTAGTCAATGCTGTTCCGTCCTGCAGTTGATGGTCCCCCACCCTCAAAATGTCCCCGCGGGATTCAACCAGATGCAGTTACAAGCTCAATTTCTTTTTCATGTGATGAATCTCTGCTGAGACTTCAGTCACCCAGAAGTATTTTTTTATTACTTGCCAACAGGAGGGACATAGCAGGCCAGACAACTGCACATCCCCTGAAGGGGCAAATAGGACTCCAGTCACCCAGATATTGTAAGCTATTCTGCAGATCAGAATCTGGCCACCATTTACATATAAGGTGCTCTCACCCACAGCAACTAAACTTTATTTAATTTATCCATCGGAGCAGTTAAAGTTTAAGGGCCTAACTCAATGGCCCAACATGGGCTACTCTGCTGAGGTGAGATTTGAACTGACCTTACAATAAGTGGTGCAATGTCATTAGCCAACACGGCCACCGGGACTAAACAACACTCTAGTTTCAATCAAAAATTACGGCATGTCACAACACTTGCCTGTGTAATGTTACCTCTGTGTATGTTAAAGATATACCAGTTCCATTGGCTTCTTATAAAGTATCAGACATGTTTCTCCCTGCTACTGAAACTTTTTCCATGTTAAATCAGATCTATGCTTGAGCAAGTATATGCTACTTTGAAAACAATAACCGTCTTTGCCTGCTTGCCCATCACATGATCTGACACAATGTTTGGAACCGTTTGAAATTTTTGAATAAATCTGAAAGATGAAGATCAGAGGCTAAATATAAAGTCACACAATATACATGACATTTGCCAAAAAATGCACTCTCTAAAGTAGGAAGGAAACTTCCAAATGGAGATGAAGTGATGCTTTTTGACATTCTGTAGAAATAATTTAGTGAGTCAGATTCTCTAACAACAATAACATCAGACAGGCAAAGCCTCTGGTCACGGCAAGAGAGACTCGAGGATTTGTGCCACCCGCTTTTGTTTTTTTGTCAATGAATCATTTTATAATGGAATACGTGCATATGTGTGTCTGTGTGTGTGTTGTGATTACAGTGTGTGGTTGGACTACTGGGCCAACAGCTGTCTCATCTCAATCCCATTCCACTTGATGACGGTAGCCACATTGGAAATGCGCTGAAAGAGCTGTCAATGGAGAGAAACGAATTTGACAGACGAGAAATGAAATGAAGTGAAAAATCAAAGTCACTTTCTATTCAGGTCTGGGATTGGTCCCAATATTGCCTTGGGCCAATTTCGATTGGCATCACCAGAGGCAACAAACCACAAATAATTCACGACTAATCTTGACCGTATCGAATTGGCCTGGAAATGCAATTTCACCCCCCTGACCACCCAGAATCACTTAACTCCCTTTAGAAATGAAGGAATTTTAGGAGCTTACAGAAGTACAATATCTGCCATCCTTACAAGCCAGGATGTGGACAAGCATGACTTTAGACAATCACAGTAATCTAGACATGAGTGCTTGTTCCAGTTATGGTTTATTTTTTCCCCCAGACCTGCAAAAAGCATCACAAATCTCAGCGGACATGTCCAACATGTAGCTGGTCACAGAAAACAAGCAGGATGGATGATTCCTTTCATGAGGCAGCCATTAGTTTTCATTAGTTCTGTAAGGGAGGAAGTTTTGGAGATTGATTGGCTACATTTGACCACGTTCAGTCCTGAGGGCCTCGCCTAGAAAGCTGGCTTGGACAGCCAGAGCGATGAGTCCGCATTCATTTTCAACTCCCTGTCGTCATTTTTATTCATCTGATTTTCGCCACAAGCAGATGCGCAAATGTGAGGTGGTCGTTTGAGCTTTAAAGTTGGATCCAAAACACTGAGTCTGCTGCCAAATGCATTTTGTTCTGCTGTTTATCAAAAACTAATAGAGTTTGACGTTGATGGCTTCCTTCAATCCTCGATTGAACCCTGTGCCCTGTCTGTCCAGCATGGTTTTCGTCAAAAGACTGATATTTGTCCTTCAGGTTTCTTAGATATGCTACTATGAGTAATACGATGCAAAAAGTGTAGTAGCAAGCTCATATCCTTTAATGTTTAACCATGACATTTTTTCATACATTTCAGTTAATAAGGAAGCCAAGCATTCAATCATGCTAATAAGCCCTTTATAAGCAACCATTTTATAACATGCTATGGCAAAGTGTGCGCAATGTTGGCAAAACCAAATAGCAAATCATTATCGTTACAAATCCCCATCTACTTTTGTTTCTGTATGTTTTCTGTCCCAAAGAAAGCCACTGGATTATTACCTGTGTTCCTGCACATTCCTTATACACATTCCTTATTCACATATACACACACACACCTTTTTAACATATTCTGTGGTATATGTTATCCTTTATAATTTGTACTATACAGTATATACATTTTTTTGTTCGGTGTATGCAGACAGTCGCAGTTGCAGCGTGTATGGCTGTATATTTGATCAATTTAATCTTTATTTTTTTTATTTTTGGGGCAGAGGTGTAACTCTATGTTAGACATCCAAAGTCTAAGTTCCTGCAACTTGCACCTCACTGAGCTCCTACTGTTGGGGCATAAATTCTGTCTGCTCTAAGTGCGCTATAACACAGAATGGCTAACCCGGTTTTCTGACCCCAACTTGCTAACAAGACAGGATATAATGTACGATGCATAAGTCATAGACACCTTATCTTTTTTTGTTAGAGATGTTAGAGATTATTTCCATAAATGCTGCTTTAGTGAGTCAATACAGAATGAGTTTATATTTTCAAACATTACTTTAACAACAGAAAATTAGACATCAAAATATTTTCTGCCCATTCTGTAGATAATATCTATGAAGTCTTTCGGGATTTGCTACAAAAAGAAGCAAATGTGACAATTAAAATCTCCTAAAGAACTGTTGCAAATTCTCCAACATGCTCAGTAAAATGCACAGATAAATTACCTTTAAATCTGCACAATGTGTACATTAAAAAAAGCGCATACAACACGGACTGCCTTTGGTTTATTACTCTTTACTAGACTTTAATGGAAAACGTTAATTATTATAAACATGTCAAGTCCATTCTGCTTTACAGCATGTTTTTGTATGAGACTAGGAATTCTCACATTGCTGTACATTAATATTTATTACTGGAAATCAAGTCGAATATGAATCCGGTTTTTGACATTTGCAGTAAAACCCAGGAGCTTTTATTATTTGTTTGTCACCAAATTGCTCTTATATGTATTTATATATATTTTAATAAAGACTAGTAAACTAGTATTTTGTAAATGTGTTAGCTAATTTAATTACACTGTTTAATTTAACATTTAGCATGTTAAAGTTGTTAAATGTGCTACATTTATCTATTCATGTAGCATACTTGAGCAGAGTTAATGGCTTGGGTGTTGTCCACCACCGTTGTGTCATCAGAAAATTTCACAATGAGGTTCTTTGGGTGGGCGGGACTGCAGTTGGATGTGTAGAGTGAGTAGAGAAGTGGGTTCAGCACACATCCATGGGAGGAGCCGGTGCTGAGGGTACGGGCGAAAGAGAAGTGAGAACCAAGTTTCACCTGCTGGAGTCGATTGATCAGAAAGTCCTTGATCCAGGAGCAGGTTGATAGTGGAAACCTTAGATTGGCTAGTTTGGGGATCAGAATATTGTATTGAAGGAAGAGCTGTAGTCAATGAAGAGCATCCTGATGTAGCCCCCCCTAATTTCTCCAGGTGACTCAGAGCTAAATGAAGGGCGGTAGCTATAGCATCTTCTGTGGATCTGTTTGTCCGGTTTCCCAAAGCACTTGGTGATGACTGGGGTGAGTGCTACCAGGCGGTGACCGTATCAATGCAGTGCCTGATGCTGTACAGTATCTGTGAATTTGGCCAGGTCCTCATAATGTAAGGCAACCCACAATGTTTGTTCATAGCAGTCCTGCAGTCTCTCGAGTCAAGCCGGTGCCCACCCGGCAACTCTGGGCGCAAGGGCAGGAACAACCCTAGACAGGATGCCACTTCATCATAGGGCGCATAACCCATCATGCATGTCTTTGGAATGTGGGAGGAAACCGGAGTACCCACAAAAGCCAGAGGAAACACGGGGAGAACATGCAAACTCCACACAGAAATTTCAACAAGTCTCCGCACCGGGGGCTTGAACCTGGGATCTTCTTGCTGTAAGGCAAGAGGCATTATTCACTGCGCCATTGTGCAGACCGTATTTCTAAACGTTAACTGAGGCGACACTAGCACTTTTTGAAAAAGTTGCATTTATTTTTGAGAAATGCTCCAGCCATGCACTCAGCCTCAAGAGCTGTATCATCTATATGTCTTTTGCACAGCAATCCTCCACCAGCGATTTGTAAAATCTTCCTTCCCTACATAAAAACACATTTATGCTCATGCGTCTTTTTGCTTCCAGTCGGAAACGCCTCTGCCCCATTGATCGCCTACGCTTAATACCGCTTAAAAATCACTAGAGACAGAGTGCTTTTATTGACTGGTGCAATATTGATGTGAGGGAGGATATAAAATAGCCTGTGATTGTGTCCAATAAGACTTTTACCTCATCCTGCATTCACTCATTACTCATTCCTGTTACAGTTAAATATCTCCACTGTGGCGATCGCTCTCGTTTTCTGTTGTGACATTGAGGCATGATATTCTATTTTTCTCTGGCCACGATGTCTGCAACTAGAGTTAATTACTGTTAACTGCACTTAATTTTAAGCTTTTTTCTTTTACAGGTAAATCAACACATTCACTAACTACATTACAACACGTGTCAAAGACTTTTTTTTTTATAACACTGTACAATATTAAGACGTACTGAGCATCATGAAGAATCTTCTGGAGAGTTTGAGCGTCACGCTTGCTTTTTTTTATCCTATAAAAAACAAGGACAATTTATTATGGTGGTTTGAATTTTTTGCGATTTATCATTTTTGTAATTCTGAAATATTTTTATAATGATTTAAGAATGCAGCATGCATACCAAAATAAACAACTATACCTCTGTTTTGACACCGAGGCATAATATCCTACTTTTCCTGCTAAAGATAATTTTTTCAGTTTATTATTTTTTAATTGCACTTCATAGTGACATCATTTATTTAAATGTACATGATATTTAAAGAATTAAAGATTATATTTACAGCATGTCTTTGCATGTACCTAATATATTCCACAGCACTGTATAGTAATAAGCAAACATGTTTTGAAGAACATGACTGTCTTGAAGAATCTGTTGCACTTCTAGAGAATCTGTCACATTCTCCTCTTTTTTCCCCCCCAACATAAAAATCCAGCAGGATCTATTATGCAAAATATCGCTTTCTTTACTGATATACTATAAGCAACAACGCTGTTTCCAAGTCCGCCACCAGAGGTCACCAAAGCTAAAGTGACAGCACACAAAATGGGGGTGGGATTCAGGAACAACAGTTCCCAGCATGCACCAGTGTTAAAAATGATTTAATCACCTGTTAGTGATTTAATATGGAACATTAGCATTTATTAAAATTCCTGATTTGTTCAGTTTAACACGAATTATCAAGGACAGTTGAGAAACAAAGGCTGTGTTTTTCCACTACCATCATGCTAGTATGTTGGTCTTAGTTCAGTCTTCTTCATTTGCTTGTGTATTCAGCACTGAATGTTTGTTACACATACACACACATTTTCTTTAACATTACATCTTTTTCTGGTTGAAAAATAAATGCATGCATTTTTATTTCAGAGTTTAAAAAAAATTGTTTTTCTGTTTGTTTTGACACTGAGGCGTGATCTTGTTTTCCCTCGGCAAGTCAATTGACAATGTTTTTTTTTTTTGCGAAAGTAAAAAAAGTGATATACTTTATCATAAGCCATGCCCCTGACATTAAAGCCCAGTCTGCAGCGATTTATCTGATTGCTACTAAGTTGACAGGGTGCACTTGGCAATCGACTGGCTCGCTCTTTTTTTTTTTAACTCTAAAAAGGGAAAAGTTGATGATTAGTTTAATCTATTTAAGAAAACTCAACAGTAGCCACTGAGTTATTATATAAAGGTTATACAGGGCAAGAGCATTTTTCAGTTTCTCTCGGTGCATATTTCCTTCAGCTTGTACTTTTTTTTTCATGCATTCAAGAGATTTATTACACAATAAGCAGATAAAGTCTTAAATCAAAGCAATGGCCTTTCCTCACTGTCTTATACTCCAGTGATCTATTACACTTTTCCATTTGTTTAAACTATTTTTATTTCCACAGTATAGGGTAATTAATACCGGTTTATGCTTTGCAGAACTCCTTGGCTTTGTGACAGCTTTGAGACACTTTATGCTTTATTCATGTGCAGTTTCCAATATTGCACCACTTTTGTTTAATGATATTTTTTGGAACATATAACGGATCACTTTTCTGGCAAAAAAAGAAGCAAGTATGACAAAGGCTCCAGAACTGTGTTAGATTCTCCAAGATGCTCAGTAAAAGCTTAGCAGCTAATTTATTTGTAAAACTGCAAAACTTATACTTTTAAGCAGACCAAAGCCTGACTTCCTGTATTGTATTCATTTTTATTTCAGTCTATATTGTTTTTATATAGAAACATTTTATTTTTAGCAAATGCAACTTTACATCACATCATGCTTGTAAGAATTTTACTGAACTGTACAGTATTTAGCTACTCAGTATCTTGGAGAATCTGACACAGTTCTTCTAGAAACCTTCGTTGCCACACTTGCTTATTTTTGCCATTATGCTTTTGTCTAAAAAAATGGTCCGCCTTTCTTGGCGCAGGATACAACATCCCAACAATTGTCATAACAATAGACTCCTGCAAAGTACTGATATAAGAGTCATCTACCATTTCTATTAGATTATCAAAGTTTCTGCAGTGCACATTCTATTCATTATGACTACAGTTGCAAGAATCCACATAGGAACACCATAATTCCACCTACTGAAACTGTCGATTATGTAGCAGTAGCTTCATCTGTGTTGCCATTCCAGGGTTACTTCGGAAAAGTCAATTTTATAGTTGTTAGTGTCCATCGAGGACCCCCTGTCAAAACCAGTTCCATGTAATACTGCACCCCTGTTAAATGGAATTCTGTTTTCCGTACCTATGACTAAAAGTCTCATCCCCTTCTACAAAATTAAATATACAGACTTTTGTTCTCTTACCCCATCTTTTACTCTGCATTCTGCTCCCTGTTCCCACAAGCTTTTTCTATGATTTCCTTGATGCATGACCCCTTGTGGAAACTAAAATAAAAAGGTCCAAGCACTGAACCTTGCAGAACTGGCTGTGGAAATGGGAACTAACTTTCAAGAGAATAACGGATGTGTTTTTACTCTGTTTTTAAGGAACGTGTCAAGGGCAGAACATCTGCTATCTAATGTACACTATTTAGAAGCTTATACCACTTTCCTCCTGCAGTCTGAATTTCTGTTTCAAACTCATTTAAAGTCACATTTCTAAAATAAACACCACTCACATAGTCTCATCAACTAAAACCATCTCTCTTTTATTCTGACTCGCCAACCTGTTAATTTGTCTCTTATCAATGAAATCATTATAAATTCTAAAGCCACAACCTGCTCTCTAGACCCCCTCCCCAAACTACTTGTTAAAGCATGTATGCCTGCCTGCTTTAGTCTCCTATCTCTCCTCTATTATTAACCAGTCATTGCTTCATCACCCTCAGCCTACAAAACACAGTATTCAAATTTAAATAACCATTGGCCTTGAATGGGCCAAATTAAATCAATTTAGAAACAAACAAACATTTTAATCCTTTCCTGTCTGAATTGTGCCCATATCATGGCACTATAGCAGCCGTGGTTAAGGTTGTCAGTGAACTTCTTGTGACCGCAGATACTGGTGCTCTTAGCATTCTTGTTCTGCGTAATTGCTGCTTTCAACACGGTCAACCATTCCATCATCCTTTCAAGATTGCTTGAGCTGGGTGTTGTTGGTTCTGCCCTTGACAGTTTCACTTCCAAACTAACAGAGCGAAAACAATTTGTCACTCTCTTGGAACATAGTTTCCCATTTCCACCGACACTCAATGGGTCTTGCAAGGCTCAGTGCTTGGAACTTTATTATTCATTGTTTACATACTCTTCTCAAGTTTTATAGACACATATAATATCTTTGGACTAAATCCATTAATAACCAAACTCTTGGAAATCTGGAATTGTTCCCATTATCGAAGGAAAAAAAAAAAAAGTCACATTCAGTTTGAAAATCCTTTTTGCCAGCATAGAAAACTCTTTATATTCTTCCTCAATCCTACCTGTCTGACCTTCTTCACCCTTACAAAACTATGCACACTCTCAGTTTTTCAACTAGACTGCTTCCATTTCCTTGTGACTGAGCATTCTCCAGACATGCATGATGCCTCTGGAAAACTTTATTCATAAATTCAACAGTCAAATTTTCTTTCTCCATCAATTTTCTTGTGCTCACTCTTTATCTGCATTAACTATTTTATCATTTTTCAATTCCGACTCTGTGTGGGTGTTTTTGTACGGTTGTACCAAAGTGAAAGTGAAAAACACCAGAAGAAGTGGAACTCTCAAACACTCTGTAAAAGATAATTTACTTATAAAACTGCACTGATTGTCAGTTGGAACACTGTTTAAGGAAAATGACCACTGGATACCGATTTCCTTTACATTCACATTATATTACCGCACTTTGCAGTAATATAGCACTTTATAAAAAGCTGTATATTTGTTGTATTGATTTATAAATGCAATATTTATTTACAAAAACATAGGTTTTTCCAAAGTATTGTAGATTTGTGAAGTGCTTGTAATTTCTGATCTAGAAGACACAACAAATGCTGGGAGGAAATTTTAATGTCCCACAACAGAGCACCAGATCCAGTGTGGGTGATCTGATTTTTTTGCCCCTTCTTTGTTTGGTTTCACTGTGTACAGTAACACTGTATATGGCTGAAATGACAATAAATCTACTTGGGACCGTTCCAGTCCACAGATACAGTAGACAGATACAGTGAGATTTCAGTGTTGCTCTGTCACCAATCCATTTGCTCGTGTTATATTAGTAATTATGTGTTTTTGACAAATCTTTCACTAGTTTGTAAACTGTTTTATTTCTCTTGCCAGTTTAATCTCTTTGCACATCACTTGTGTTTTCTAATACAAGTTTAGATTGTTTTTGATTATGTTTGACTGAAACAGTTTGTCAACAAAGCCTGCATTTGTCTCCAAAACTCTAAGTTTGTTTGTGCTACATGGACTATTTATCCAATGAATGAATGATTTCTAACAAACTCCAATGCCCATTAAACTTCCATTTTACCATCATTTACATTGATTTGGGAAACAACCCTCACCTTTGACACAATACCATGAATTTTCTTATTTTTTTATCATGAATATATAATTATTGGCCCATATTATTGTGCAATTTCACAATCTGCTATATATCTTAACTGTTAGAAAAAAAAATTTAATGACTTCATATTCCCATAAAATTCTATTTCATCTTTTGGCTTTTCCCTGTCACCAGTGGTCGCCACAGCGAGACCTTCGCATTACAATTTGGCACGTTTTACGCCAGATGCCCTTCCTGAGAATAAAGATTCTAAAATTTCTGGAGATAAAATTCAGAGATAAAGCATGTAGTATTCAACATAAGTGTAAGACGTAATGCTTGAGATATTCCTTTGTGCCCACTGCAATTAGACAACAAAAATTAAATAAAAAAAATCTGTGGACACAATCTCTTCTCTTCTCTTTTTAACCAGCACCCTCATCATACTACTTCTCGGGATTCTTTTTCACCACTTTTCTCCAACACCTGACTTTTGTGAATCGTTGCACACAGCAATTTATTTACATATTATTTAACAAACATTCTATAACGCTGGTATAAAAGCACATTATCATTATTAGTAATAGTAGTATTAGTTCATGCTTACACAGTATATTTGGGTGCCGAGCTACACATGCAACCTCTAAGAGTGCGCTGATCCTGATCTCGTCTCCTTCAGCTGCCTAAACCAACCTAAGGGTCAACATCACACGGAATGACAGTTTCTTCTAGGAACAGAGGACTTACGCATTCACACCACTACTCAAATCGTTTTTTTTTTACAGACTGTTCAATCTGTTAACAACCAAATTAGGATGGGATTTCCTTCTGAGTCTAGTTTCTCTAAATGTTTCTCCCTCTTATCATCTTAGGGTTTTTTCCCTGCCACTCTCGCAATCCAGCTTGCTCTTTAATTAAAAAGAAACTTAAATAAACTTCATGATTATATCCTGTACATCATTTATATAAATGCTCTATAAATAAAACTGAACTGAATATATTAATTTCATTAACGTTTGGCACCTAGTTCTAGAGATCCACCAGAAATCCCTGCTGTGACAAGATATGTCCACTTATGCTTTAACCTTGGAAAGTATATGCAAAGTCAAAGTGGAGTGTTCTCAAGCACAGATCAACATAGTCAGGATTTGTTTATTATTATTATCCCAACCTAAATAGCTCCGGATATCTTCTGAACACTTATCATATCAAAACAAACAAACCTAAGGTGATGATAAATATGAAACAGCCATATTAAAAAAAGCCTTCCTAAGGTCCTTCTTGCATGACTGGTTGCATTTTAAAACACTATCGTTTTCCCCTCTCTCTCTTTAGTAGTGCCATGCTTTTTAATTCCTCCTGACCCTGCCTTCATGGCAGGACACCATGAAAACAAACAAGTCGTTTTAATATCCCCGAATTAGTCACTGGGATAAACAGGTTCCACCTCCGCAACACAACACATCAATTTTTTATGACATTAATATTAAATATTGGTCTTGAGAAAGTACCCTTGCGAAAGCAATATGCAATTCTCACACACAGAAGAGAGCTTGTAGGTTGTGAACATTTACAAAAATCTTTCTAATCGCAATAAGAAAATAAGAATCAGTGAGTTGGAAAATGAACAAGGTGAAGGTAGCTCATGAGATACACATGCTGCTCTTGAGAATGTGTTGATCTGACACCATCTCGTGGGCCTGCCTGATCCACCCTGATGGTCTACATTTAGTGGGAGCTCATGTCACTTAGAACTCAACAGTTCTTACTAAGGATGGACATACATCCTGTTAAAGACACTTCCTACAGACTGTTTTTAATCTGTTATCACCCGAATGGTGGTGGGTTTTTCTTTTGAGTCTGGTTCTTTGTATAATCTCAGAGGGGGTTCCTGGCTATTGCAGCCCCCACAAGATCCCTC
>JAOUQT010000022.1:6012983-6024302 GCA_025769995.1 Xyliphius kryptos
CACTCTGCTCTTACTGGTGCAATGTGCAATTAATGAAGATTGGACACCAGGATTGTCCAATTTAGCCATGAAACCTATCCAATATCCATAACCAGAATTTCTTTTGCACACTCTATAAAGTATATATAAAGTTGCATTATTTTTTTATTTTATTTATATATATATATATTTTGTAAAAAGAAAAAAAAGAACCCAAATGTAGTGTTTGTTAGCATTAAAAACAAAGTATTACAACTTGAATTTATAGAAATATTGTTATATACCTATATAGATTTCACTGCTGATGAGTGGCCACGAAAATGAGTAACAGATGACAAAAAATGACACTTTTAATAAAAGAAATGATAGAGATAATGCTATACAAGTTAAATGTATTATTATTAATGATTGCTAATGCTAAAACACTGACTAGACAATGTGTTACATAGAC
The DNA here is from genome assembly GCA_025769995.1 of Xyliphius kryptos. Taxonomy (NCBI): domain Eukaryota; kingdom Metazoa; phylum Chordata; class Actinopteri; order Siluriformes; family Aspredinidae; genus Xyliphius; species Xyliphius kryptos. The sequence goes on from JAOUQT010000022.1 coordinate 6,013,414, forward strand.
TTTGCTAGTAGTTCTAGGCTTAGATTCAACATGAGGCTGGAAACATTCCTCAGTGTGTCCGTTTGAATTGTGGCAGAGATGTGTGTAGAAAGATATTTTCTGTTTTTCAGATTATTCTCTGGTTAACAAAGATGGCTGGTTATATATGTGCATTAACAAGCCTTTGAACAGGGGAATGTCATGTAGACAAATCCATAATGACCAAGGTTTGCGGTGCCATAATCTGTCAGACCGCAAGGGGCGCACAGTCAGATTAGAATAGAATGACTATGGTCTGAGGTGTTGATTCAGTAATGTTCAGGGTCACACGTCATATAATGACAAAGATATCAGAAGATATGCTCCTCTGCATGTATCCTGCTGAAGATTAGGAGAACTGCAGCAACAGGTAACTCAAGTATAAAACCTAGATGAGTTATGGTGCTGAAGCAGATCCCGATCTTCTCATATGACTATCTCCTGTTTGGTCCCCTGAAAGAAGACCTACAACGAAGGTGTCCAAACATATTTACTGAGGGTTACGTATAGGAAAACAGATGAATTACTGGTCCCTTCTCAAAAGGTTAATTGTATTGCCTCACTTCTAGTGCATTATGTAAGCATAATCAATCAAATGTTGGTCAATTATGCAAAGACACTTTAATAATTAATTTTTTTTTGTTATTTTGGTTCTGCCACCTTTGGTCAGCACTGTTTGCTTGCATGTGTGGGCCATATTGGGGGAAATTAAATATGAACCGCATGCCACAAACATGGGCCATAGTTTGGATCTTATGCCCTACAAGGACAGGGATTCACGTCTGAAGAAGAGGTGATGTCGGCGCAGATCTACCTGAGATATTTTTAAAAACTCTGGATAAAGTGTATGTAAAAGCAGGGAGATCACGAGCATTTTTTAACTTACCTTCGTGTTTATTCCTGAATAAAGCATGTATAAGCTGATGCTTTTTAAAACTAAGGGGAAAAAAAACTATTTGATTGCACGATCCGGGTTTGAAAGCCTGAGGTCCAGTTTGTTAGCCCGTGCGTGTCCGTCTGCCCCAGTGGGCTTCAAACATCGGCACAGCGGGTGGCTGTTTTCAGATTGACCTTTGATATGCTCCTGCCATCCTCCACTCACCGGGGTCTGAAGACCACAACAGATGGGGAGTGGGACAGTCTCTCTTCATTGCCTATTCGGCAGGGCTGCAGGCTGTTGCGTGCGCCAGTAGGGTGGCGAGGATTTCAACATGCATGGAGGAGAATGAATGGACGCAGAGCGTGCCCATTTATTCAGCTCCGTGTAAGGCTCATTAACCCGATGACGGGTTAGCAGGTCATGCTGATTTCCTTATTTAACTTACCACATACGCGCACACACACACACACACAGAGACAACACACTTTCACTTTCTGTTTATAAACACACACACACTGAGTGATATATAAACAAGTATTCATTAAAATCATTTGTCTAGCCATAACATTAGCAGCGTATTAGCATTTTAATACAAGAATTGAACTGTGTTATTTGTCAGTATATATCATATATTATTATGATGTCACTTGCCCAAATCATTATTTTCACCCCACGCCCCTGTCAACTTTTCGACTCCAAGAAGTTTACCCATAATCCGTGACAGCATATGGGAGACGTACAGCAAGCCTCAGCCCGGGCAACGGGTGCCAAGGGACGCCAGGGGACGCCAGGCAACCCACCTCGCACCCCTTTTCATCCCTTTCTCAGATGAGCAGCCTCTCGGGGCCCCTGGAGACTGACTGACTTACGATGATCTTCCCCACACCCCTCCACCATCCCATGCCAAAAGACAAGACTGCGAGTGTTACAGCGATGATGGAACTTGGCCCTCGGGTGTTTATGGAGTCAAAGGGAAAACCGCTTAAGAGGCAGGAAATGCAGTGGTACATAATAACCACCCTGAAGACCTGCCCCAAAATAATCCTAATCTGTCGGTGTAGTTTTAAGTAACGCTTATAAAGACATATATAGATTTGAGATCACTTGCTTTCATGATTTTAGATCTTTGAAGGGAGCGGAGTTGTCATTGGTATTATTTACATAAGACTATAAAGCTACTGCGTAGAAATATTTAAAAATGGGGATTAAATACATTTTATCAATACAAGGTATTGGTAATATAATAGTTATATGTGCTAATACGCACAAATTCACAGATAATCAGATCTGCATTTAAAGTATCGTCTTTTATATTCGTTCCGGCTGCAACATGAGCTCAAAGTCATTTTTTTTAAACACAATAAAGAAATTAATATCTGCAACACAGCAGGACGTTGGAATGAGATCTCCACAGCCACATGCCAGAGCAGACGACGATCCTGGCTCGGTGCTTGTTATTATTTGAGTCCACCTTGTTGACCCGAATGATTCATTGCCTGGGCTGGAGTTACGGGGTTCAACAGGTGTGCCTCAGCAGCCGCCTTCCACCTGCTCGGTTTTATAGCCGTAAACACTCCGCTGCTCCTACTTTTACAGTTTATTTGAGAACAATCATACATCACGCTGCTGTAGGAAGTTATCTTCTTCCCCAATGGCACTGGATGTGGATTCGAGTGTATAAGGATGTTTGTTCAACAGTCCCAAGTTCAGCACGGGTATAAATGTTTTGTACACACACTAAAGCTATGCGATCTGTGTCCAATTACCCAGAAAAAAAAAAAATTAAAGACTGACTTAGGTCATTTGTGCAGTTTAGTACCAAGTTTTTTTTTTTTTTTTAATCGATGGTTAATTTTTTTATGAATTATGCATTAATGACAGTCAAAGTCTGCAGAAGAACTGTGTCAGATACTTTATTAAATTTTGCAGCTAATTACTGTACAGTTCGGGGGAAAAAGACTTAAGACACATGCAAAGACATTTAAAAAAATAATAATTAATATCTCTTTAAAGGAAGCCCATTTTTGGGGGTGTTTTTTTAAGAAGTGCCCCAATATATAATTAGTTTTAATAAAAGGTAGAAATGTTGTTGCTAGATTAAAAAAAATCTGCAACAGTTCTTCTGGGGACTTTGTCAGAATTGCTTCTTCATTAGGTTTTAATTTGTTTTGGGTAAAAATTGGTCTGTTATGTAAAAATGCTGCTTTCTTTAATGATTCTCCGAAAAAAAAAATCTCTTGCAAATATTAAAAAGCACAGTACTTGTGTAAGCTTACGTATTGTTCTATGTTGTCCTTGTTGAATAAGATATTGAAGAGTCACAATGAAATCCCTATTATACTGTAATCACACACACACACCCCCCAAAATGAAAGGGGAAAAATATATCATCCATCACTACAGAACAATTGCCTTCCTAAAATGTCAAAACCACAAATCCTCCTTTCTTCTGTGGGCGTGTGAGCAACTTTTCCTATTGGCCGTGAAACACTTGACTGTAGCTCCGAGGGGAGGAGGGTCCACTTTAAAAGGGTACTAAAGGAGCAATCAAGGCACCTGAATGAAAGCAGGAGGAGTCGGAGATGCACCATCCTTAAAGATTTTCCACTTGATGCTTTCAACTTTTGACTTATACCAGAATTTTCTGGATTTTAAAACAGCAGCCTGAGGAACTGGAGAGGACTGGACCAAGCGCTTCGGAGTCACTCGCAAAGTTTTTTTCTTCTTCTTTTATTACTCTATAAAAGGGTAAGCCTAAATTATATGCACTCTAGTATCTTGCTGACAGATGGACAGTATATCAATTAAAGTAACTGTATCATTTAAAATATACAGCCAGAGTGCAGATCATTTTTGACTAACCCTTGTATATATTTGCTTGGATTTTAAAAAGGTACCTGGAAAAGTGCTGTAGAGCTTTTTTTTTGTAACCTGAGTCATATATCCTGACTATGATGGCCAATGACGACCTTTTGACTTGGTCTGGAGCTCACGTGCCAAAGCGCCTGCAGGACATCCCCCAGACCAAGCATGCGACTCTGACCCGCAGTGACCCACGGAGCTGGACATGCGGACACGCACATTCCCCCACTACTGCCCGTCCTAGTCACTATGAGCGCTCCTCAGCAGGAGTCACCCTGGACTCTTCGCTCGACCCTGTTGTCCCGGTTCTGACTAAAGAGCACCCGCTGGGCGCTGCACACAGACACCGACGTGTTGCAGCAAACGCCCGTGAACGAAGGCGAATGCATGGCTTAAACCGGGCATTCGATCGTCTACGCAGTGTCATCCCATCCTTAGAGAATGACAAGAAGCTGTCCAAGTATGATACCCTGCAGATGGCGCAAATTTACATCGCTGAACTCTCAGAGCTGCTCGAAGGCGTGGCAGCATGTGGGACTGGCGACGGGACGGGTGATGCACATCGTGCACGTTTGTGCTTCCAGACACCGACTGGTGGCTACACTATGAATTCAACAACAACCATGGCAACGCAGCTGTCCACAGCTCCGGTGACCGAAGGACACGTACTGATCCTTTCCACACCTTCGGGTCACTTTGATCCCGAAAACATGGAGCTTGTGACGGCGAACGGCAGCGACGGAGAATCTTCACACTGCAGTGATGGCGAGGAAGGACATCCAGGTACCCAGTGAAAACCAGATGCTGCATAGGAACTAAAGACTACTTGAATAAGTGCAAATGGCTGTGTAGTGATTAGACACTGACATGACACTCTAGCTCCTTATGAGGACAATTCAGTCATGTGCTTTACCAAAACACTGCTGTGTATTATTTCAAACATCATCGTACGCATGCTACCAGAGAATTCAACCCGAGTCCTGAGATTAAGAAGCATGCTTTTCACTACAGCTCTACTACAGCTAGGGTTCTTTAAACCTTCCATACACACTAGACACTAGAATTCTTCTAATATTCATTCTGGATGTCATAGTAATCCAGTTTAGCCATAACCTCCGAGTCCTCCAAGTACGATTTTGGTATAAGAGAAGGTACTTTCCGGGTCGCATATTTAAAAGGAACACTGGGTCTTATTTGTATAGACTGGGGCACCGGATTTACAGGCGAGTAGCCTAGATTACATCCACCAAACACTACAACATAAAATATAAATATACAGTATGCAACAGTGTTCTTTCAATCACCGTCAAACCATTTTATAGATTTATTCAAAAACAATACTAATCACAAGCTGTATAACATGGTTAGCGCCACATTTGTTCTTTTTGTTAATGCTAATCGCTCTAGTTAGCTCATTTAAATAATCACCAAACGTTAACGGTCAGTTCAACGCTGGACACTGCTGAACCTATAGGCTACAATGGAAAGTCCCAGTATGGAAAAGCATCTTTAACCGAATGTGCTGATACTGGAGAATAGTAACTTTGTGGTACTAATATCACCCCAGAAGATTCCCATTTCCTAGGACCAGTTATGTCCTTCTAAAGTTAAGGCGTCTATGCAACAGTAGGGACCTTCAGCGTCATGGTTCAGCCCTATCAATTGTAGTTGCACCAATCCTAATCGTAAACACGATTTCATTCACTGATTTTACTTTATGGCATCAAAAGACAGCCTTATCACTAACTGCACTGTAAACACACTTCCCTTTAGTTATATTGCTCTGGTTTTCACCGTCGTATCTGTGTCTATCCGACCTACAGCATCGATTGTTTTTATCTGCGATGCTGAAGTGTTTACTCGGTGTATACTAGTGTACACAGCAAGCTGTTTTTTTTCCATTTCAGATCGCCTCAGACAGCTCCTTTAAATACCAACCTGAACACTGTCTTTAAAAAAAACACAGGGAAAGTTGGATACATGTTTTTTTTTAGAATTAGACCCAACTTATTTATTCTACTATTACATACGAGTGTATTTATGACTTCTGGAATAGTACAGTTGCAAAATTACAAGTCTGATGTTAGAATTTCTTATAATTTCTCAGAAATCCCGGTATTTTTAAATCCTTCTCATTACAACGGCAATAATCTTTTTTTTTTTTATGATTGCGGCCATAAAAGTAATCGTATATGCGGGCTCATAAAACTATTATCTATTATCTCTGTCTGTGTTTTAGTAGACAAAGGGGTTTAAACTGCTTCACTAGATGTTAAATAACCTTCATGTTGCAACTCTTAGCTTTTTATTTTTAATTTTATTGATATTTTTGTTCGTTTTTATTTCTGCACTTTATTACCCTGAGCATTATGATTTACATCCTCATACGATACAAATCCACAGCCAATGAACCAACTGTAATTTATGTATATCATGGAATATTTTTTTAAAATTTTGAATAAAAACCATAATTTAACAATTTAAAAGAAGCTTTCTATATATATATATATATTAATGCACACACCACTGACACTTCCATCATCTCAAACTAGTCTTCCCATTCTTTTTCCTTATACTGTGAACAATATGTGGAGACACTGTATGTGACACTCTCAGACAGCAAAACAAAGTAATCGCTGCACACCGCTCTCCTTTTCCTGCAAATTACAAGTCGGACAGCCATTTTTCTTGCACCACAGACACAAATGAACCGACGTAACCTCGAATCCGAGGAGGCCGTGTCCACAAACAGAACGCGATAACAAGATATCAGAGGTTTTAATATAAATGCAGGGTGTTTCATTCTTGACTCTAGAACTAGTCTTATATTTGTAAAGTTCCTGCTGGATAAAGTTTGGTGTTAATCAAGATGTTGATTATATTGAACATATTCCTAAGCAGAGATAGGAATAATAATACTTTAAAAGCATAGCGTTGTATAAAGACTGCGTAAAGAATAACACTTCTCTGATCTGATCTCATCTCATCTACAAGTCTAATTCAGTTGATGATCTCATAGTAATCCGATTCAGACAAAGAATCTGAGCCATCTCTGTAAGATTTGTGCTTAGAAGATGTTACTTTCTTGGTCGCATCTTTAAAGAGAACATCTGACAGGACTTGTTTGAAGCTCACTGAGACTTTAGTGTTCCCAAACTCAAGAGACTCTTGGCTGATTTTTGGCTGCTCTTGAGTCCAGAATGTTCTGTACAGCCGACTGTCAAAATGGTCCTGCCTTAAATGAACGTTCTGGTTCCAGTCAGAGTCATAGTCAGGTTCTATGTGACGACTACTGTCCAAAACCTTTGGCTTTTTTTCTGTCTCTGGCCCAGTAATGAGTTTTGGCACAGGACAATTTGGAGGTGCTGGTACATTTTTGGGTTTGGGAAATGGCTTCACCTTGGCATACACACAAACACACTCAGATTGAGGGTTTTTAGTAGACTGAGGTTTTACAGGAGGCTGAGCATCCCGAGAATGTTTAGGAGGCTGAGGAGCTTTGGAAGGCTGACATTGTTGAGCAGGTTGAGGAGAATCGGAATGATGAGGATGCTCAGACGTTTTAGAAACCTGACGAGTTTGAGGACGCTGAAGAGGTTGAGGATGTTGAGGAGGCTGAGGAAGCTGGGGAGGTTGGAGTGGTTGAGGAGACTGAGAAAGCTGAGAAGGTCTAGATTTTGTACTAGGAAGCGCAGGAAGAGCCATGTCTCGTCGGGAGATGGCTATTTTTGGAGATGGTGGACTTGCTGTGTGCACTGGCAATTGGACTATGTTGTACTGAGGAAGAGCATTGGCTTTGCATAAAAGGTCTTGCACGCTTTGATGCATGATGGCCTCCTCAATAGCCCGGTATATCTCTGGCCCTTGTTTGGTGAGAAAAATAAAAAGACCCTCTCCTGTTTGGCAGCGACGGCCAGCTTCAATACTAATTCCTTCCTGTAATAAAGTGGAGAAAACATCCATTATTCCTTTGTTGCAAACCAGAATTTTAAGATGATGTTGAAGGGTGAAAAGTGGAAGAAGCACCGTGACGTGATTCTTCATCGAAGAAACGTGTTGAATGAAATGTTTAAAATGATGTCCCACATAGCATGATGACTATAAAGAGATTGTCCACTGAGGCATACATGCGCCGTCATTTGCTTCTCCCTTCAGCACAACACTGAACTTTTATGGCGAGTGGCTCTTCGTCCGCACAACAATGGCCTGAAAGTGACAAACTTTAGACTCTAGAGAAGAATCCTCATATACAGCCCTCACATGGCCAAGGGAAGAACAACCTTTCTGAAAACAAACGCCACCTATCGGCAAGTCACTGCTTTTTGTTAATCTGAATGTATGAGTTTTCAAAATGTTGTCTACCGTGTGCAAGTAATTATTTTTTTAAAGCAAGGTAAAATGGTTAATTTTAAAACATTCCATTATTGTGTGCATGAGTCTACTTTACATGCATGTGTTTACCTGGGCGTGGCAATAGAACTTATAGGATAAGAATTAGGTAATGAAATTATTGTTGGTTGCAGGCAGAAGTATGAATAAACAGTAAAAATCCATCTACATTCTGAACCTAAACTTTAAACATACTTGTACATACATTTGCCAGTCCAAATCTGCGAAGAAAGCAATATGGCCAGCAGAATGCCACATGTCCTGTCTTCATGTTTAGCAGGCAAAGGGACTCTTTCTCAGGAGACAGTAGGTATGACCCGGACATGCAGCAGCGCTTGGATGCCTCTGAGCTCACCACCATTACTTGGAACTGGCCTGTACGCAAAAGAAGAGAAGAACTATGTTAATCAAATTCTGAGAGAATGACGTGGCTTTCCCTCTGGTTCTCCATTTACTGCACAATTAAATCTCTTAAAACCCGGGTGCTACCCACTTTGCCACTGTGTCGCCTAATACAATCATTTCTTTCTTAAAATGAACACTTTACCAATTCTATTTTTTTCGTGAACCTACTGATTGTATCAAAGTATATGCGATATTGAAATCTTAGCACATTTCCTCTTAGGACACATTATTATGCACAGTGCTGATAACAATCATGACTTGAGATCAGCCTGTCATCATCTTATAACAACAAGAGCAAAAATGACAGCAAAAACTAGTGACTTGCATCAAGCATGAAATGATAAAGGGCTCCATCTCACCTGGACTTAAAGAGGAATAGATGTCATTTTCTGTCATAGGCGCATCAATTATAGCACCATCTGCCCGCTCTCTCCTGACCTCCCCATCTCCCTTGTATTGGTGAGAAAATAAACATAGATATTAACAAAAACGGTCAGCACAACACAATTCCTCTTTTTCTCACCTCATCTTTGAAGAGCAGCCAGAAAAGATCTTGTGCAAGCAACAGTGTGAGATGTGAAAACGAGGTTTATCAGTACTTCCTCATTCTACAGCTTATCACACAGGAACGAAGATATTTCCCAGAGTTCGTCAGTGTGAAATGAGCTATAAAATCATCTGCTGTTTGATTATTCAACGTGTGCAAAAAATTATTATTATTATGCTTATAATAATAATAATAATAACTAGGAAGTGCAGTTCCTGCATAAACTGTAAGTGTGTTTCACTGGTGCATGTGTTGATTTTTGTGGCTGTCACTCGAAAAATTGTACAAAATACTATCAATGCCCTACGTGGTGCCTTGCCAGAGAAGGTGGTAAAAGTGGTGGTGATGTGGGTAAGAGCGGTGGTTGTAATTATGGTGCTTCTGGTATGATGGTGGTCATGTTGTTGGTGGTGATACTTATGATGGGGTGGTGAGTTTGGTGATGATGTGGTGGGTAAGTGGTTTATAGCCGCATTTATTTGTGAAAAAGTTTTAATTAAGAAAGAATATAAATATATATAGCGTTTAAATGAATTGTGTTGCAGTAAGCAAAGGTATTTACCTGTGACAGAACTAGCGTGTAGAGATGAAATGTTTGGAAAAGACTGACCTCTAGTGTTTCCTACTGCACATTACACGCTGTGATGGGGAGAGATTTAACACATAATAAAAATGACCGGAGAACTTTCTACATTCGCTGCAGTCTGTTTGATCGCCATCATAAAGTGATCTCTCTCTCTCTATCTCTCTCTCTCTCTCTCTCTCTCTCTCTCTCCCATTTTGTTTGTATTTGTGCTGTTTGTACACGGTGAATACATTTACTTTGCATCACAAACACAGGTTCCTTCATTCCTGTTGTATATACAATGTTATACACACACAAATATATATATATATAAAATATAACACACACACACACACACATATATATATAAACAGAGTGTGTAAAACATTGTATATACTTTATATGACAGGTGGTGGAATCCAACACCTACTGATTTCGGTAGATCTAGGAGAACTTTAGAAAACCTGGACAGTCACGTGATTAGTAACACCTAGTGGGTGGCGTGTGGTTAATCTGAGAGGTAAGCATCAAAATAAACCTGCAGAGCTGCTGCAGTGGTTATGGGTCGACTTGCATATAAATTACGTTTACCACATAGTGAAGTCAGTTACCTGACATCTTTGTTCTGTAATTAATAAAATGAAACTCATAGTCACACTTCACCACAATAGGGAATTACTCTAACCACTGTGCTATTAAGCAGTTACCCCAAAGATGAAAAGATATACTTTTGCCTCTTAAGTGAAAAAAATATATATGTATTTCAATGAAAAGACTTAAACCTACAACATTCACAATCAAAGAGCATCCTTTAACCACTGTACTACTACTACTGAGGAAGAAATCCCTGTTTGAAAAAGGAAGGGAAAAAATGTACTTGCTAGTATCAAACTAAATAAAACCTACAAACATTGATAAAACCACTGTACTACAAACCAGATGACATGTTCTCTGTAAGTTAGACCTTTGTATTGCGCCTTGTTACTACTAGAAAACAGTTTGTAAGTTCAACTCTAACTTTGCTATTTACCAATATAAAACTAAACATTGAAGCTGTAAAAGAGCAGGAATTACATTAGCATGTGTAGTGTTAATATAATATACATCGGAGTTTGTAAGTAATTATGGTGATAAACGCAGACATAAACTACATTGACCACATCCATATATCTCCTCTTTGGTCTTCCTCTCTGTCTCCTGCGTGGCAGCTCCATTTCTAACAT
>JAOUQT010000022.1:6083269-6095070 GCA_025769995.1 Xyliphius kryptos
ATAATAATAATAATAATAATAATAATAATAATAATAATAATAATAACAATAACAACAACAACAACAATAATAATAATAATAATTCTTTTCTTTCTGCTTTTCTCTGCCACCAGGGGTCGCCACAGCCAGTCACTTGCATTGCCTATTTGGCCCTTGTTTTACGTCTTTGCTCATGCAACCCATACAAATTCGGGTCGACCGGAGCACCTGTAGGACACCGGCTCGAGAACGAGGTGAGAAATATTCCAGGTCGCCCCACCCGGGTATCAAACCCGGGTCCTTCATGCTGTGAGGCGACAGTGTTACCCACTGCGTCACCATGTGCATCTTTGCAAATTTATTAAAAAATAAAAAACAAAAAAACACGGACTTGCGGGTCAGCCGATGGCCACCCGGAAACTCTGAGTGCAAGGGCAGGAACAGCCTTAGACAGGGCTCCACTCTATAGAGCACACACTCACATTCACGCTCTAAGGGTCAATTTAGCGTCACCAATTAACCTAGCAGATGCATCTGAAACACGAGCTCTTGGAGAAAACCAGCGCGAACACGGTGAGTATATGCAAAGTCCCACTAGAGGATCGAGCCCTTTTTTCTGTGACGCGACAGCGCTACCCTCCACTAACTTTCCGCCTTTAATACTAATAATCAATATAGCCAATTAACGGGGTCCTCGCAAACATGGCACGATCTGATCACAATGCAAACGTAGGACTTACATTATATTGTATAGCAAGTTTGAGATAAATGTGACGTTTAGCTGCTGAAAATGCCATTTATTTATAGCTCCTCCCCTTTTTGACATATTGGCCCAAAACTGGGTGGCTCTCCTAGAGATCTTATGTGGAGTAGCCACGCCAATAATAGTAATAATAATAATAATAATAATAATTACATGCTCGGACCCCTAATAACAAGGCAGATTAAACTAATATATCCCACTAAAGTGTACTCAGAGGTGCAGGTAATAGTTTGCGGTCCCGGTACAGTCGGGGGACCCATGAGGGATGAGAAAACTATCGAATAAAGCACTGGCAATATAAAATCTGACGCATTTCCGGAACAAACGTCTGCATTTTTATTAATTTATTATTTTTATTATTCTTGTATCTATATTTTTAAACCACACTCATGTTAATGTTGTTTATTCTGTATTTTGTTATCAATTCCTTTTTCCAGATCGCTCTCTGCACGTTTCAAAGTGCTCCGCCAATCAGATTTCACCTTAAATATGCAAATTCTCTCATCTTTGAATATGGAAGAAAATCTACGCCTCCTATTGAGCTGTGCCCCGCCCATCTCCTGTGAGAAGGTGCGCTCGGTGTCCGCGGGGACGCAGGGGCCGTAAAGAGACGGGTGGAGGGGAGGAGAGGGAGGAAGGGAGGGAGGGAGGAGAGGAAAGAGGTTGGAGAGGGAGTGAGATTTCTTACCAAATCCGCCTTTTCCCCGGAGAGCGCGCGCGAATCCTTCCCCGCTCCTTCCCTCCCGCTTGTTCTCGCGCTAATCATTGCATTCTGACTTCCCTCCTTCTGTTTGAAGCAGCGTTTGTTCGCTCCTTTCGTCCTTTCTTCTGAGCAACTTCTCCACTAGACGCTCGCCTTGATCCGGTGCTTGTCTCCTTTGAGATGCTTGGCGAGCTCTCTCCTCCGTCTTTTAACTAAACACACGCACACTTACGCACGCACGCACGCACGCACTTACGCACATTCACGCACACACCGGTGTTATCCCGAAGGTTTTTTTTTGTATTATTGTTGGGAATCTAAAATAACAGAGGAGCAACCCCGTGGGATACGGATCAAGGCATCAAGGACCCCTTTGGAGAGGATAAGAACCCTTGCTGGCACTTTTTTTGACCGCTTGTTACTTTTGCCTCCTCCCTTTCATTTTACTGGCTAATCCGGAGGATTCTGCGCTTTTTGTACTTTTTCTTTTTTAATTATTCCACACGAATAGCCGTTTTCGAGGGTCGTGTTCATGTTTTCCATCCAGGACGGTCTCCCTCGGGGAGCGCTCACCATGAAGGAAGAACCACTGGCCAGCGGCATGACGCCGGTGCGCTCTTGGATGCAGAGCGCCGGGATACTGGATGCCAACACGGCAGCGCAAAGGTGATACACCACTTATTTGTGTGTGTGTGTGTGTGTGTGTTGGATAGATATATTGACAAGCACTACTATATGCACCATGCCCTGTGATTTCGGGTATATTATGTATACTTTATTATGCACCATATTATTGGGTAAACAATGCGCGGGCACTATATATTTGGGTAAAGCATGCACTGTGCATCATGTTTTGGGTAAACTTTGCACCATGCGCCATGCTTTTGGGTTTATGCAATTCATCATGTCTTGCTTAAACCATGCAACGTGCATCGTGTTTTTGAGAAAAACCCTGCAACGTGCATCGTGTTTTTGGATAAACCTGCACCATGCATCATGCTTTGGGTAAACCCTGCACCATGCATCATGCTTTGGGTAAACCCTGCACCATGCATCATGGTTTTGGATAAAACCTGCACCAGGCGCAATGTTTTTGTTGAAACCGTGCACTTTGCACCATGCCATGTGGTCAACCTTGCACCAGTCACCATGCTTTTCCGTACGCTATGAACTGCGCAAACGTTTATACGCGTTGCAGCTGGACAACTGCACCTATTGCGCGCGCGTATCCACAGATGGTGCGCAAAACGAATACGTTCCTACGAAACTTTCTGCAGAATAAAAGTAGGCGATGCAGGCGTGCAATAGCTCAGTTTCGCTCGTGTACGAACCGTTTGAAATCTAATAAAGCAGCGCGCGCAGTGTAACGATAACGCCTCGTTATAATACAGAACGACGGGAAATGAAATAGAGCAAACACGTGTTTTTATAATAATAATAATAATAATAATAATACATTTATAGTGTTATAATGCGTGTAAAACAGCACGTGATAGGCGAAAACAATAAAAATATTGCGCAGATGCACAGATTTGTAACTAAACAAAATAAGCGAAAATAAAAGAAATTAAACAGCAGATAAAATAAAATAAAAATAATGGTTTATTCAGGGATCTGTTGTTTTTTTGATGAAGATTACAAAATAAAAAAATGTCCTTAGATGCACTTTTTATTTTCTGACGCTTCTTTTTTTTGTGCATGGCCAAAAAGTTTACTTTTATCTACATGTGTATTAATTAATTAATTAATTGATTAATTGAAATGTTTCCTGTTTTACTGATCAATAACTTCTTCCCTTTCGAGTGTATTCTCCTGCACACATGCTCTCCTTTAAATATAGATTAAATATATTTAACCAAAATGTCAGGGAATTGCTCCAAACCTATAACCCGAAATCAAACCCCGACCACGGGCATTTCGGATCAATTAGTTCATATCTGATTTATTATAATTTTTAATTTTAAAATGACGCAGAAATCTGCAGAAAAAAACGAAGTATCACGAACGGAAAAGTTATTGTAATTATATAATTGATAATTACTTTTAATTTCATCTGGTTGCAGATTATTATTACTATTATTATTATTATTATTATTATTATTATTATTATTATTGCAGCTCCAAATGCATCAGGTGGAACGAAATACCCTTTTCACAACCTGCCATATTTTATAAAAATACTTATATGACACACAAAAAAAAAATTAAATAAGGATTTAACGAAAATTTCTATTTTCGGCTTTAATTTTATTTTTTTTAGAGATTATACGACGTTGTTTGCTTATTATCACGTGCGCTACGTAGAGCTGCATTTGGGATAAAAATGAATCTAACGTTACTACAGATTTAAAAGCTTATTGGATGTAGACGCCGGTATTGGAACATTGTTCTAATATTTAAAAGCGAAAATAAAATGAAAATGCGTCAAATCATGTCGGATGTTACGCGTTAAAACCAGCATCATCACTGTATATAGGTGCAAAATAAAAACAAAAACAAATCAGCCTAAACTATTAGAAACATCATCTATTCCATTGGAAATATATATATATATATATATAATTATTCTATTTTTAAATATATATATATTATATTTCTTTATATTCTATTACATTTATAAAAAATACAATTTAATATGAGACTCCTGCTTTGTTTTATTTCGTTAGGATATATAATATAAATCGATTAAATAGATTCTAAATACTTGTATAAATAATAATAATTATTATATATTTTTTAATTTTAATTGTAGGAACAATTTACAAGAGATGCACGAGATAATGGCGAGTTTATAGAAGGAACATCATTTGTTGCTGGATGTAGTTAAAAAAAAAAAACATTATTATTACTATTTTTTTCTAGAATATGAGATCATTTTGCATATGAATATGAACATTTTTGTACACTTTGATGTTTGACATTAAAGCAGCAATCGTGGATCAAAGAAGAAGAAGAAGAAGAAGAAGAAGAAGATATAAAGTGCAATATATTCTGATTTATGGATAGTTTATTATTTTATTATCAAATAACCTGTTATTCTAGTTCACTAGGATATGTGCAGAAAATGCATCATTCCATAATATCATAAACAAGCAACGGTCACTATATTAGGTACACCTTGCTAGTAAAAGCTTGGACCCCCTTTTGCCTACAGAACCGCCTTAATTCTTCGTATCGTACTTTCAACCGAGATGTTGTTCTACATTCCTTGGTTGTAACAAGTGGTCATTTGAGTTACTGCTGTCTTTCTATCATCATCTCGAACCCAGTTCTTCTCTGACGTCTCGCATCAACAAGGCATTTTCATCCACACAACTGTCCCAACTGTAAGCTCGCGATATGGTTCTGCAGGAATATCCCAGTAGATCAGCAGTTTGTGAAGCCAGCTCTTCTGGTACCAACAACCAGGCCACGTTAAAAGACACTTTCTCTCCCATTCTGATGCTCGGTTTGAAGTTCAGCAAGTTGAACTTGACCACCTCTAGATGGCTAAATATATTGAGTGGCAGCCATGTGATTGGTCGAAAAACAAGCAATTGAACAGGTGTACCTAATGACGTGGTGTATATATATATATATATATATATATATATACGTGCATTATATTATAAGGTAAATGAATAAAAAATTACAACAGTGTTATAATAAATGAAGCCGTCAGTTGATTTGGGTCATAATAAGGTAAACACTAAATGCTATTGTCTCCTGCATGTACAAGATAAAGGCAGAGGAGGAGTTATGGTTAAAACACTATATTAAAACAGGATTAATAATTAATGAGTGGGTGATGTCGAGAGATCTTTCAGATCTAGAGGACCGAGCGACACTTTGTGCTTGGTGACATGGAGGCTGACGCGTGTGAGATACAGGTGTGGTTTTTACACTCTGGAGGTGCTGATGAGCTGCTTGGAATGAGGAAGTGCAGATTAGCATTAGAGTTCGAACTGAGACAGATTTATTTATGGGGTTTCGGGTTCAGTGTACCCTCTAAGCAAGGCTTTGTTATATCATATAAACAGTATATAATAATTTGTGTGTGTGTGTGTGTGTGTGTGTTGACAGGCTGATCTCAAAATGTGAAGGTGGTTACCTTAGGAATTTGATGCAAACTAGATTAGCCATAATGGAAGCAATGGTGGAGACAGGCAGTGTAATTTCAAGAGAGTGTCTCGACAAGGGGGTTATTTCTACCCCAAGTATCTCTCTCTCTCTGTCTCTCTCTCACTTTCTCTCGTTCTTTCTTTCTTTGTTTCCTTCCACATCTCCCGCTCTGTTTTTGAGTCAATGGGGTGACTGCACAGCTGGGGAACAGATTTCACTCTTCCACTTGACCCTTCTCTGGTCCCCTAGCCCACACTGTAAAACCTGGCAAAGTGAATTATGTCGCCTCTGTTTCGTCTACAAGGCGAAAGAGGTGGAGGTGGTGGAAGGGAGCAAGGCTTTGGACCTAATGAAGTCCAGACCCTGAGGTTTAGCGCAGGAACGAGACAGAGAGACATAAAGAACAAGTATCGATGATTCCGAGTGAGCATCCATTATCCAGAGATGTCACTTGACCCTGAGCCTGAAGGTGCAGCGTATAGGTGAAGCCCACATTTCCTGAAACACCAAGATGCTAAGATGTAGATTATAACCGAACTCGTGAGCTCAGATGCGTTCCGAATGCGAACGCTTGCTCGAGTATTCAACAGCGACAATATTTTCCCATCGGTTTCCAGACTTAGAGGCGCCTAGTATTAACGGCCCAGTTTGTAGCATCTAGCAAAGAAGCCCACGCTACACCAGATTCACACGTTATAAACATTCTGAATGTTGTTTTCATGTTGCCTTCGCTCCCTTGTGCAGATACAGCAAGGAATATGTCCATTAGTATCAAATAGCACGTTAACAGAGTGGACGTCTGCTTATTACGCGCCTTATTAGTCTTTGTAAATGAAAAGCATTTGAAACACACACACACACACACACTCACATGCAGATTGTACTTGACTTTCTTGCTTCCTCTGATCTGACATAGCCCAGTATTTCTAAACCTTTTACACCTTTTAACTGTAAAATTTATTTTATGTACTCTCGCTGAATTTTATTTTAATGGACACTGTTCGCTTTTATATATATATATATATATTTATAAAAATAATGCTATATGAGTTTCTATTATCCTGAACTGATAATTCTACATTAGATTAAAATTACATTTAAATTTAAAGTTAAAATTTAATTTTCTTTAATAAGGTTCTGGTGAATTTTTAGGAATACTAAAGCATTTTTAGAGGGTACAAACAATTTTAGAAGTAGTTTAGATTGCTATTTTTTTAATATACGCGAAATAAAGCTAGCTTGGTTTTGTCATGTATACTTTATATTGTATATTGGACACTTTCTAGCCCAAGTTTCTAGCATGACGTTTGTTCAAGGATCTGTGTAAAATTCGTCTCTCTTCAACACACCAGAGCAACTAGCATTAGCTAGCATTAGCTATATACTTTTATCTCGTCCCGTAGTGACGGACACTTGAAAGCAAATAAGTGAGATAGCAGGAAGAAAAAATAACAACTATAAATAAATTTAAAGTGTCTTCTGGGCTGTTTTATTTTATTATTTTTTTGCTAATATAGTTAGACAATGTAACGTTCAGAGACATTTTAGCTTAAATTAGTGACTATATGACTTTAATACTAACGAATGTTTCACATCAATTTGACTTCTGTATAATTTTCAACCTATAATATAATTTTAGAAGTGATAAGAATATAAAAGCATGTGTCTAAACAACATCGCCATGCTAATCTGTAGCTGAAATATTAGCTAAATTTAATTAGCGTTGCCACGTGAGAAGAAATCAGGATGAGTTCGAGTGGTTTAGTTAGGAACGTTTATGGAAATGTTTCAGCTAACTTGAAGAAATGTCTGCTTCAGTAATCAACTTTGCATGTAACCACTTTGCAAAACAAACAACCAGGAAATGAAAAAAAAAAAACACATGATATCAAATTTTTGTCAGCCGATTACGGAACGGAGTCGAGTGTAGGCAATGCAACATGGAGGAACAAGTGTTTCCCTCCAGCTGCCTCCATAATGACTCCATTAGAAACATACAGGTGAGCGACTAATGGCTTCAGCTGTAGCCCACTAATGATTTTTTTAAATTGTGTGCGTGTGTATATCTGTGTGTGTATAAGAAAATGAAGGAGGCTGAGGTCAGATTTGGTCTGTGTGTGTGTGTGTGTGTGTGTGTGTGTGTGTAAATTACAGGTGCAGCTACACTACATAAAAAAAAAACCTACACACACATTACAACAGAATTTAAGTTAATATGAACTGGCATGCTAGTTATTTAGCATACTAGCAGGCTTAATGTTATTGCTTGTTAACAAACTGGTTTAGTCTTCGCTAGTGAACTAGTACACTAGGCTCAATGTTAGCTAACCTAGCATGCACATTACCACAGAGGTTTAGCTTTTATCCGCCAGCAGGCTAGTAGTTTCTTAACATTCTATATAACTTATAGTTAATGCTGGAAAGCTAACTGGATCAATGTTAGCTAGCTAGATAACTAGCACACACATTACTACAGAGGTTTAACTTATATCATATGACAGTCTAGTAGGTATTACAATACTAGCTAGCTTAAGGTTAATGTTGGCTAGATCAATTCTAGCTAGATAACCAGCACACATATTACCATTGAATTTTAAATAATATAAGTATAAACATTCCTATAGTTTTTTTAATTGTTTGTTGATTACTGTTTACTGTCTCATCTCATGACACGAACAAGGTTAAAGGTTATACACGCGGTTAAACACAGTACACAAAATTTGGCATCTTCAATAAACCCAACATGTATGTCTTTGAACTGCTTGGGAAACTGGAGCACTTGGAGGAAACCCATGCGGATATGAGGAGAACATGCAAGCTCCACACAGAAATATCCAACCCTAACCCCTAATAGGTATAACATACTAGTTAGTACACTATAACTGTTAAGGCATTTCTCAGTATGCATTCTTTTCTGTACTTGTATTTTCGTGTCACTCGGGTACTTACAAGACTGTACTACCTAGTATGCAAGTACAAACTTGGTATACTTTAAATTGGATTAACGTTTGCTAGCAAAGTGGCACATTGGGCACTTCTCAATTCCAGGGTCGATCTTGCGTAATTCGTGATATAGACTTGTATTTATGTATGTACCTGATGTCACCAAGAGTTTAACGCAACATATATTCTGGTATGTCTGTCTGTTACATGTCCTCACAAATCACCACCCACTGCATACTTGATAAAATGGGCAGCGCGAGAATACATCTGGACATTTGGCCTGTAGCTGGCTAGATGCTTAGCTTTAAACTGGAACAGTACTTGTGCGCTGACAAATGATGTTTCACAAGTACAGAAAATGGCGCATCCTGAGAAATGGCTAATTTTAGCTAGCAAAGTGCTGACTGGTTTCAGTTCCAGAATATGATGTCCAGCACATTGTTGTCTATATTGGTTTGTTGTCATTAGGTTAGGCACACAACATAACAGTTAGCTTTTTCATCCAAATATTACCAGAGCGTGGTCTGCTAGTTTAATGGCCCGCCTATAAAAACAGAAAATAATTATAACAGTAATGCTAGAACATTTTAATGGCATAATAATATCATTAGCATAATGTTTGCTAGCTTATTAGTGAACTTTCATCAGATTTGAATTACAGAGCAAAGCTTGTTGGTTAGTGTGTTAGCTTCCAGTTTTAATTACACTATAGACCATAATGCAAACACACACACGATTACAGGGGGAACTTGCGCACACACACACACACACACATTCGTTTGGGTTTTATTGAGTTCTCAGTCAGTGGGCCGGCTCTGACAGGGAGTGTGTGGAGGAATGAACGTAGTACACGCTGCGTGAATGCTTGTCCCACACGAGCGGGATATTGTTAAACCCTCACGGGTTTATAAAAAAAAAAAAAAACCCTCACGCTCGTCACGTTTTCAATTAGCGTGTGTTTAGCGTGTGAAACACTTTTGTGTAATTTAGCAGAGCAGCTCCGGGCCGGAACGTAGCTCGCGCTCGTCCCACCACAATTACCACCAAATTAGCCGTTAGCCGGGAGCACTCTCTCCGCTTTACACACTGGTGTAGATACCGGAACTGAAGTTTCCGACATGTCCGAGATAGAAATAGAGAGAGAGGAATATAGAAAGTGTGTGTGTGTGTGTGTGAGAGAGAGTTAAAGTGTGTGTGTGTTTAATAGAGAAAGAGAGTTTTTATATATCAAATATACTCTATATTTCCAAAAGTAATTGCTCACTCTTCCAAATAATTGGAATTAGGTGTTCCAATCACTTCCATGGCCACTGGCGTACCAAGACATTTTGGACAATTCCATGCTCCCATCCGGGGCTCGAACCTGGGATCTTCTTGCTGTAACAGCACTACATTCACTACACCATGGTGGACCCCCCACCCCCCGGATAGAGACAGTGGAAAGGAAAAACTCCTTCAAATAATAAGAGGATGAAACTTTGAGAGGTACCAGAGTCAAGAGGGAAACTCATCCTCATTCGGGTTATAACAGATTAAACAGTTGGTGAAACAAGTGGTATCTATCTATCTATCTACCTGTCTGTCTGTCTGTCTATCTATCTATCCATCTATCCATCCCTTTTAAAATCTATTTAATCTTTGTACATCTGTCTATTTACATTCTCCACCGTTTTTTCTTTGTCTGATCTGTCTCTCTCTCTCTCTCTCTCTCTCTCTCTCTCTTTCTCTCTGTGAGTGCACACAATGAGTGATTGATAGGATTGATCAGGTGCAGTAGGTGTGGGACTGTGAAACACACTGAAAGTTCGCCCAAGCCTCCAAACACCCCTCTGGTGAAAGAATCAATAGTTTTGTGAGCGAACTGAACCTGATCTGGGCGTCCGATTGGTTGAGGCACAAAAGGGATGAGTTTGATTGACATATTGGGGGAAAAAAACTGATCTATTCTGTTTTTAACTCCTTTATTTTTTCCTTCTCTTCTCTTCTCTTCTCTTCTTTGGACAGTGGTGTCGGTTTGGCCCGGGCTCACTACGAGAAGCAGCCCCCTTCCAACCTGCGCAAATCCAACTTCTTCCACTTTGTGTTGGCGCTGTATGATCGTCAGGGGCAGCCAGTGGAGATCGAGAGGACGTCCTACGTTGACTTTGTGGAGAAAGACAAAGTGAGCCGGTCCCTCAAAGCTGCCACTAATTTGATTTAATTTTGAAAATTCTAGAATGTAGAATAACATTAAATACATGATATTAGTGAGCTGTTATGATTATTACATGTCTGCTAGCATCACATGGCTAATTGAATGGTTATTAGAGTAAAATATTGTACAGATCGTACATTCGTAAATTGTATAGACTATGACTATTTCTACTGAGGGACATACGCTGGTGATGCTTACAGCTTTTATTTTATTTTTACTGCCATTCTAAGTGTTGTAATACCACAGTTTGTCTGTAGGAGGCGATAAAGAGATCTGCCTCATAGACTCGGCTGGAAAAAAGGAGTAATTGTCAGTAAATATATTGCTTTCATATCTTTAGAGATAGTGAGACAGATTTCCAGTTACCGTTAGTGACCGAGTGATTAAGTGTCGCCTCCTTGCCCTCTGCTCCTGCCAACCTCGCAGTGTGTGTGTTGTGTGCGTCAGGAGGTAGTCCTGCTATGCCTGCTGTGCGCGTGCGTATGTGTTTGTGTCTGAGCATGTGTGTGTGTTGTTATCTGTAAAAAAGGTTACTGGGAACAGCTCCGCCCCCAGCTTGGGGCGGGACAGATTCCAGCTGGCGTGGTCTACCGTCCGTCCTCGCTGTCTGTTCACCTCCGCCTCGACCCCTCATATGTGTCCCTAACACAGGCACACACATTCACTCACACACTCCCTCCTGCCCTGTTCAGTCTGGGATTTTGCCAAGATATCGCCACAAATCTTGGCAATGAGAGGCACAGAGAGAGGATTTGTGGATTATTGTTTAGAATTTAATGCTTTTTTAGCATCAATGGCTTTTTCATGACAGGATCAAGGTCATATTCATAAGTTACATGCATACAGTATTACACAAGTCGGGGCAATTTCCAGATCCCCTAGCATGCATGTCTTTGGAATGTCTGAGGAAACCGGAGCACCCAGAGGAAAACCATGTGGGCACTAGGAGGGCATGCGATCTCCACACAGAACGGATGCTGGTCGTCCTGCCTGAAATCAAACCCAGGACCTTCTTGCTGTCAAGTGAGAACTCTAGCCGCTGCACCACCGTGCTGCCGAAGAATTTTTACAAACAATCATATTTTGCACAAGTCAAATTATATATAATATAATCATTC
>JAOUQT010000022.1:6127723-6138515 GCA_025769995.1 Xyliphius kryptos
TATGATGTTTGCAGATGACATTGTTATCTGTAGTGAGAGCAGGGAACAGCTAGAAGAGAACTTGGAGAGGTGGAGGTTGAGGGGAATGAAAGTCAACATTTCTAAGACAGAATACATGTGTGTGAATGAGAGGGAGGCAGGTGGAACAGTCAGTTGTGTTTGAGTCCCGAACACTAACTGGAAGACTATTTCATAAATGTGGGGCTTGATAAGAGAATAATCTGCCCCCTGCTGTAGTCCACATAATACAAGGTATTAGAAAATAGCCTGCACCTTTTGATCAATGTAGGCATGGTGTATCACAAGAAACTAGAAGTTTACTAAGGTACTGTGGCGCAAAACTATTACCTGCTTTATATTAACCTAAATCTTCTTGCCTTGCCTTCTCTATTTCATCGTGCCTTGTTTTATTTCATTTTGTCTTAAAAAGGCTTATATTGTCTTGACTTATTGACTCTTGACTCTTATTTGTTCTTGTCCATTCTCATTGTGGTTTATCTTGTGTTTTTAAACAAACTTTATTATATTTTCATATACATACATTTAAATATAAATCTAAACAATTCCAATAAACAAAAAACAATTTAAAACATTTTCTTTCATTTAATTATGTTTTGTCTTAAAAATTCAACACATTTGAAACATTTAAGACTCTTATTTTTCTCTTTTATCTTGTCAATAAAAGTTTGAACTTTTTTTTTTATGTAACTTTGGTCTATGGATCTCCGTCGTTTTAATTCTGGAAGTACTAGTTTGAAAACTGCAGAGATCTGGCATTGATTGATCACCATCTTGCATCTTGTTTTCCACATTTATTTCCATTATTATTAGTTATGCAGATTACTAGCCAGAGCAGATTTCTGATTTTTTTTCAGGTAATTTCCGTGCAAATATCTTTACATATACGAATTGACGCTGTATTGGACGCAAAAGGAGGCCCTACACCATACTAATACATTATTGTGGTATAAAACCAGGTGTTTCACTTTCATTGTCCAACCCCTGTATTTTTACTTCTAAAAATACTTTACTAACATTTACACTTTAACATTTACACGTACATTGGATTCTTTATATAATCATTTTATCATATTAATAAAAAAGCTTTGTTATTTGTGTATAAATCACCGAAAAAACATGTTTCTTCTCCTTTCATTTATTTTATTTCATTTATTTTATTTCAATTATTTCATCCAGAGCTTCGATTTTACAAAAAATATTCATTCGAATAATTTTCCTCCAATTATAAAAGTCACATTCATCTCCATTTTTGTATTTTAATGTGATTACACTCGGATAAAAGGAGTCATCTAACTTTTTCCAGCTCTTTATGAAAGTTATATACTAAAAGCTCGATTCTTTCGTTTATACACAATATTCGTTTATCTTGCGTTATCTTATCACTGATCACAATTATCATTTCATTTCATTTTCTATATTTTTTATTGAACAGAACTTTATTTTAAAAAGCATAATGAAAAAGATTATTTTTTATAGCCGTGTCTCCCTCGTCTCGTGTCGTCTCGTCTCGGCTTGACTCAGTGTCTGTATGGGATTTTATTTCTGGATAAAATGTCACCAGATGAATGAATGTAAAAATAAACATCCACAGATCTGATCTGTCTTCACACAGAAACACATTCCAGACTGTCGAGGTGACGACGTGCGGAACGACTTCCTCCCTTCAGTGCAGATGATGCTCACAACATTAGAAACTAGACTATAATTAACACCGGATAAGTGTTAAAAACTGCAGATAAGCAAAAAAAATGAACCAGTGTGTTTATAATTCGGTTAAGAGAAATATAATCTCAATACTGTGTGTGAAATATAAACTCAATACTGTGTGTGTGAAATATAAACTCAATACTGTGTGTGAAATATAAACTCAATACTGTGTGTGAAATATAAACTCAATACTGTGTGTGTGAAATATAAACTCAATACTGTGTGTGTGTGTGAAGTATAAACTCAATACTGTGTGTGAAATATAAACTCAATACTGTGTGTGAAATATAAATACAAGCAGAATGCAGTAGTTTGTAAAACTCATGAACAAATTCTTGTATTTTATTCAAAATAAAAAAAGAACTAAATAAAAAAATATATAGATATTTGAACAGGGTGGCCAATGGGGCAAGTGCCCTTGTGCTTACACGGTAAAAATCAGTAAAGTGCAGTCTTGATTTGTAAATAAAAGACAATTGTCAAACTTGACTAAAATAAAATATTTCCCGCCTGATTGAATTCCCCTTTTTGTAATAAATAATCATTTTTGTGAACTGGATGCTGTTTTATCTTTCTTTTTGCCCCAGCCGAGTCGGGACAGGGAAACCAAAGTCTGGAAAATTCATCAGTGGCTTGTTCTGAATAAGAAAAGAAAGACAGAAAGACAGAAAGAAAGAAAGACAGAAAGACAGAAAGAAAGAAAGACAGAAAGAAAGAAAGAAAGAAAGAAGGATGATTAAAGCATTAGAAGAACAGAGAAATGTTACAGATATAAAGAAAAAAGAAAGGAAGGCATGAATGAATGAATGAAGAAAGGATTGGGGAAGGAAGGAAGAAAATTAAAAGAAAATAAAGATAGATAAGGATTAAAGAAAGAAGGAAAACTTATAAGTCCCTTGTGTAAAATAAAACAATTTTTAAAGCAAGTGAAAAAGAAAAAGAAGAAAGAAATTGACACTGAAAGAAAGAAGGAAAGAAGGAAGAAAGGAATGTATATATATTAAAATTAAAAAAGGGAAGCACTTCGGTTTGAGGAACAAATTATTAAATCATGATAAACGGTAGAAAAAAGAAAAAGTGTGAAAGAAAGGGTAGAACGGTGAAACATTGTAAAGTCTAAGAGAAAAAGAAAGAAAGAAAGAAAGAAAGAAAGAAAGAGAGAGACCAGGGAACAAATGAGTATAAAATCTAAAAGTGCATGAGAATGATACAAGAGCGAGTGAAGGAGAGATGACAGAAAGATACAATTGTTTTAGCAAAGAAAACTAAGTGTGTGTGTGTGTGTGTGTGTGTGTGTGTGTTTTGGGGTCTAAAGCCACAGGGTCTAACACGCAGCAGGTAGATATCAAATATAGATGTGTATCCTGTGGTGTACATTGGGAGTAAAAACAATACACACACACACACACACACACACACTTCGTGAACATTCAAATACATTTATGTTGAGTATATACATGGACACACAGCTCTAAGTCACAGAATGCTGCACATCTCTAGTGAACAATTTACAACACACACACACACACACTTCTCAATGCAGACTGAAACACTACCTCTGTATGATCTGTCTCTCTCTCTCTCGCGCACACACACACACACACACACACACACACACACGCACACACACAAATCAATAGCAATTTATAATTCAGGATTGCTGGAGTTTGGGTTTTAGGGCAGGCCGGCTTCCAGCCTTCATAAATATTACAGTGTTATTGACTGAAGCCCAATGAATTGGAGATTCCCTCCTCCTCCTCCTCCTCCTTCTCCTCCTTCTCCTCCTCCTCCTCTCCCACAATCCCTCTTTCCTTTACTCTTTCTCGCTCTCTTTTCCAATGATGGAAGAACCTCAGCAAACCTGTGAAATAAATGAAAGCGGACATGAATGAACAGAGGACTACAATGAACTACAACAAATACAACAACTACAACAAATACAACACATACAACACATACAACTACAACAAATACAACACATACAACAAATACAACACATACAACACATACACCTACAACAAATACAACACATACAACTACAACACATACAACACATACAACTACAACAAATACAACACATACAACTACAACAAATATAACTACAACAAATACAACACATACGACTACAACAAATACAACACATACAACTACAACAACAACTACAACAAATACAACACATACAACTACAACAACAACTACNNNNCACACACACACACACACACACACACACACACACACACACACACACACACACACACACACACACACACACACAAATATCAGTTCACTTTTCTCTGCTTTCCATCCCCTGGATCTCATGAGGATTCTGACCGATGAAAGAAAATCAATCATGTCATAAAACAAAATAAAAAAACCCACATACTTCTACCTCCCTAAGCAAAAAACACCACTGGGTATAACTGTTAGCCAAAACCTGAAAAAATACATACATTCCCTACATGCAGGGCACACATACACACACATGCGCACACACACATGCAGACACACACACACACACACACACACACACACACACACACACACACACACATCCCCACACTTGTAGGGCTGCAGTGAGGTGAGGATAGGCTTAAGAAGCACAGCATTCTCTCTCTGAAGTCAATACTCGACTCATCAAGCACCTTCAGTATTAATCCTTTAATCAGTCTGCATGACGCCAGTCTAATTGGGCAGGAATACTGAGCAGAAGCCTTTGCTAACTAAGCTAACAAGCTTAGATCTTTGCAAACTTTGTGTCCGATATCATGCATTACTTTAGCTTATATGGTGTAAGGATGCTGATAAAGAATTCATTTCTTCTATTACAGGGCAGACACAATAACACCTTTACATACACATGGGTACAGAGTATCCATCCATCCTATATCTTCCACTTATTCCTCTACGAGGGTTGCGGTGGAGTTCCCCATGCCCATCCAGGGGAGAACATTTTGGGCTCTGGGCATACACCCTTGACCAGGTGACAATCCTGGGCACACACTCACTC
Source organism: Xyliphius kryptos (assembly GCA_025769995.1). Taxonomy (NCBI): domain Eukaryota; kingdom Metazoa; phylum Chordata; class Actinopteri; order Siluriformes; family Aspredinidae; genus Xyliphius; species Xyliphius kryptos. Next base: position 6,132,459 of record JAOUQT010000022.1, read on the forward strand.
GTACATCCACAAACACAAACACACATTGTACAGGGCAATTTAGAACAGTCAATTTACCTGGAATCCATGTTTTTGGAATGTGGGAGGAAACCGGCGAAGCCGGAGAAAACCCATGCGGACATGGGGAGAACATGGAAACTCCACACAGATTGGGATTCAAACCGGGAACCCCCAGTACTGAAAGGCGAACGTGCTAAACACTAAGCCACCGTGTCACACTGGGCTCATAGTATAATTTTTATTTATGCTAATTATTTGTAGGGCTGCATGGTGGCTAAGTGGTTAGCACATTTGCCTTTCAGCGCTGGGGGTTCCCGGTTTGAATCCCTGTCTGGGTGGAGTTCTCCACGTGTCTGTGTGGGTTTCCTCCCACATTCCAAAAAACATGAAGGTAAATTGAATGCTTTAAATTGCCCTTTATAGTGTGTGGATGTGTGTGTGACTGTGTGAGTGAGTGTGTACCCAGCGATGGATTGGCGCCCTGTCCTGGGTGTATCTGGACAGTGCCCGAGATGTTCTCCCCCGCCATAATGAATGAATGAATAATCATTTGTACAATTGGAAGTGGATCAAACGTTTTCATCATAATGGTTTACTAACAAGTGTCTGTAGGGAGTGGTAGCTCAGTGGGTTGGGTGTTGGGCTGGCAATCCAATGGTTGTGGGTTTAAATCCCAGGTCCACTGAAGTCACCAATGTGGGTCTTTGAGCAAGACCCTTAACCCTCATTGCTCCAGAGTGCTGCATCAACCCTGTTTTCTGACCCAGTTATCAAGTTGGGATACGTGTAAGTCGCTTTAGATAAAAGCGTCTGCTAAATGACGTGATGTAATGTAAAATGATAAAACAATGAGGATTCTCAAATTATGACTCCGTTTTTTTTAATCATTGATTTTTTGGTTATTGGCAATACAATGTTGATTTATTTAGTCCCCAGAAGTCTGATGCTATCTTGGAATTTAACTACCAACCCAGGCTCGAGCTGAACGCTAAAAGGCCAATGAATGCTACTTTATTTGTACAGAGAATTCATATACATAGTGTACACTATGCTGTGTATTTTTGATTTACAGTAAAATGGAATACATCATGGCCTATGCAGTGAGTCCAGATAGCTGTGCCGTTGAATAGCTATCCACTAAAATGGACATGGCTCTTAAAGGGTACGGCAAGTGACACGCTGATTGATTAATTGCACATTACACATAAAACACACTCATGAATTACTAATAGAATTAGTGCGTGCCTTTTGCACGTTCGAGCCATGCTAAGCAAAGACACACTGACACACCCTAAATCAAGTTGCATAGCCGATGGCTCGCTAAAGATCGTTAAAATAGAACCCATACTGTTACAGCTGACCCTGCGCTCTGACTCCAACCATCAAGTTGAGAATTTGGATACATGTCTGCATAATCACTTAATGTAATTTAAATATATTAAGCCTCAAAATCTAATTTACAATTGGGGAATCAATAAAACAAGAAGGACAATGAAATTACTGTAATAATGTGGCATGGAATAATCACACTCTATACTAACAGAATCTAAAAAAAATAGATATACTAATCACTTGGTAATTTGTTGTATTATATAAGGCTGCATGGGGTGCAGGCTGTAGTCTGACAGGGCCCAGGAAGAGAGGGACAGTAAGAGAGAAAGCCAAAAAGAGAAAACGAGCTGCCCAGGGATCTTTAGTGGCAGTAAAACCTTCTTAGTGGGTAGTGCCATCTGGCCAGGCCCCTCGTGGGGGCGTATCATGCCCAAAGCTCAGGGTCGGGATGCTTTACTGCCCAACCCTGGCGGATGCAGATGGCACAGGCCAAGGTCGGAAACACACACACTCATGAGTGCAACACACAGTCATAACGATGCGGGACACACGGCGGGTGCTAAATGGCACGGAAAATGTTTGATTGGGCTTTGGACAGAGATGGTTTACGACTTGTGTCTTGCTTAGAGTGTGTGTGTGTGTGTGTGTGTGGAATACAGGTTAGTTTATTTGCCTAAATGGAGGATTGTGCCTTAAAAAAACCAAGGATATACAATTTAGAAATAATAAAAATACACCGAATAGGACTTATATGATTAAACAAGCAATTTTTGAAAAGTTAAAAAATTTAAATATACACCAGTTATAACTTATTTTTTATATTTACTTTATAATAGTGATAAAGTTCCTGAATAAGCATTTCTGTCCGGTTTGTATTTGTTGTATCTTATGTATAATAATATGTATATACATGAATGTATACACTTATATTGTTAATATGAAATGCAGTTTAGCCACTGAACTAAAGAGATTGAATACAGTCATGTGATTCTGCTGTCCAAAAAGAATGTATTGAATTTGGTAAGTTGCATTTCAATATAGTGTTTTGATCCAATTAATCCAACACATCTGTCTCTGTCACATGTTTATTTTATGTCTTGTACATCATACAGTTAAAGTTAGCAACTGACAAATCGAGCCTTTTGTAACAAAAAATGGAAATTAATAAAAACTTGATTGAAACATTGGTATTGGAAGCTCAAAACAAACATAAATTTATCCCACAGTGCTAATCTTAAGGCTTTTGCTATAAATCCTTTTTACACAGGCATTACAATTTTTATTAGCTGGTAGAACTATATATATGCAAGAAAGTGAATGCCTTAATTAGTTATACCCGAATTATCACTCCAAATAGCTCATTCCTGATTCTAGTTTATACTTTATGTGAAAAGATTGAGTCAAAGGTTCGTTCTGTGTGAATTTTGCATGTCCTCCCAGTGCATGTGTGGGTTTCCACCAGGGACTGTTTCATATAAGACACTAAATTAATTGTATTGCTTATAACCATTCCTGTCAAAATATTAATGATCTCTAATGCTAAAACCAAAATGAACAACCGATATCACAAGAATGATCAGAAAAAATAGAATTGACATTGTGCACAGTTTGCCGTGCAGCACAGTGGGAGATCACAGGTGGAGTATTATTCTGTCTGAGAAGTGGACACTGCATTGAGCCATTTTATTTTTACTTTGCTTAAACGTCTGTATGGATTTTAGTACTGGGTCTGCAACTCGCAATTCTTACTGTTTTATTGTTTGATTTCAAGATATTTCTATTCCTCTTGTTTAATGGCATCTAAGTGATGGCTACTTTGATTTTATAGTTTATTATTTACTATATATATATATACTATATACCGGGGATCTGCCAATTCCTGCCTTCACCTGTCAGATCTTTGCATTCACACTTACAATTCTACTGCCTCATGACTTAATTTTTTTTTAAAAGTGCATGGGCCCTATCCTACACCTGGCAAGCCAAGATCCTTATTGCTTATTCTATTTTTATGCCTTAAATCTGTGTCGTTTAAATTGCAAAAGTGCTTGCAAATATACTGTATCTTAATCCTTAAGGTGGTCACTAAAAATACACTTATTTAAAACTATAAAACACTTTTTTAATGACTTTATAAGCATATCTTTCTTAGAACTAGTAATAAAGTACAAAATGAATAAAAGTAATTAAAAACTGCCTACATGAATAAAAAGTCTGCTATAGTTTACTTTCTTCTGAATTACTTAAGTAAACGTTCTACTGAATAAAGTACATATTAAACACATTGTTTATGGTCACAATATTAAAAGCATGCCAGAACTATGCTTTACATGTAAACAGTTATTATACACAGCTTTCTGTTTTTGCAGCACATTAAAAAATAGCTTAAAAGCCGAAGTTCAAAGTGATTCCTGATATGGGCTTTGAATCAACATCATAAATATACAGTACAGTCTTTATGCAAATTATATCTGGTGAACTTATTGTGTTTGCGGTGTGATGTCCCCATCAGCACTTCCCAGGGATTCTGTTGCTGTCTGAGGCAGCTGGTGAAATGAATAGCCATTTTAGCGACACCCAGGCGCTCGACACAAAGGAATTTAATAAGTATGCATCTTTGAGTTGCGAAATAGAAAATGACTGATGAAGCAGGAGGGACAAAAACCTACTTGGGGGAATTGTTTGCCTATGAGGTGTGGTGACACAAGTGCCTCAAAAGCCTTCATCCAGGCCATTGCAAACAGGCCAGGGGTCCCAGGGCTCACTGCTGCCTCCAGAAAAGAGATGAGACCAAAAATTAATTTTCTGGGGGTGCAGTGGGTTTCATTAAATTTACTATTTGGCCCATTTCCTTGAGTGATCCCAGAGCTCGACACTCTGGCATAGATGATGCCCATGCCAGCCCAGTGTAATACCCACTGAGAGAGTGGGTAAAAAAGTAGGTTATGGGCTTTCTTTAAAAATCTATGAGTGATTAATAGATTAGCAGAATTTCAGTTAGTAATTTGTACATTCATAATAATTTAATCTCGGTATTTATTGCCATTTTTTAAATAAATAGATATTCACATTTATCAATAATATTATTTAATAATACATAATATATATTTGTATAATATCTACTAATCATTCATTCAGTCATGTTTCTTTAACCTGGTTTTCTCAATTAGTGTTACATGGAGTGCTTGAGCCTATCCCAGTACTGTAGATGGAAAAAGTGGATAAAACACCCTGAACCAGTTGCTAGTCTTTTGCAGTGCTGAAACATAGACAACCACAAACCATGAGGCCACAATTTTGTAGGTGTAAAATGTAGGTGTCTCAATACTTTCAGCAATATTGTGGATTACTGTTTTGTTGTAATCGCCAGAAACAGAACGTTGATCAGGTAACTACGGCACTATGGATAAATAATTTTACTACGAATATGCATTTCAAAAGTAATCTTTATAAAATTATTAATTGCAATAGAAATAAATAAATAAAATCACAATAGAAGATTTATATATAATTGTATATTAAGTCATTATTTATCTCTAATTATTATTTTGAAAGATTAAACATGTGATATTATGTTTGGATGTGTATAGTTTTATTGTTGTGTGCTTTCTAGCAGTCACCGCCTGACCCCCTCCCCAACCCCACCCTACTTTCCAAGTGGCTGTCAGAAGCTTGGAGTAATTTCTTTGTTGTCGCTGTAGTGTTTCAGTGTGAATTTCTGCCATTTCTGCTTTTCCTTGCTTTCAGCCAGACTCAGGTAAATTGAGTTTTCAAGGTGAACGTTTCATTACTAGAGAAGGTTGACAAATTAATTTGGAGCGAGCCTTGTTGCAGTGTGGCGTGCGATAGAGAGCGGCCTGTCAATTTGAGCAATGAGGTCCTGCCTGGCCACGCAGATGGGCGAGAAATTGAACAGCACATTAGCTAATTACTTATGCAAATCAGGCCTGGCTGCATCTTAACTTAAGCATGGTGCAATGATACTTAGCTTGCAGAGTTTTAAATAATGCTAATCCACCTTGCACATGCATGTGGACTTACATGCCTCATAGAATTGCTACCTGTTTCTGTACAGGAATTAAGAGGTCAGGCACTGATATTGGGCACAATGGCATGGCTTGTAATCTTCAACTTAAGTCTTAAGCTTAAACAATGAAACTAGTTGGTTCCTATATACTTTTAGCAAACATTTACAGTATTTATGCTTAAATCAGTCATTTTAAAATTCTAACCTAGAAGGGTCCTGTTCTCATCCACAGAAAAAGAAAGACAAAATAGACGATAGCCTTCAGAGTTCTTCAGGCTCTCGCGGGTAAAATTGATGCAGGCGAGAATGAATGGAGTGAATTCTCTTCACTTGCAGGTGTCAATCTCTTTCTTTCCTCCTAAATCCCTCTATCCTTCCATCCTCTGCCCCAGACCTTAGCAGCTTATCCATTTTGGGCTTACAGTGGCTTAGCGGGATCTACACTGCCTCATCCCTAATCGCACCTTTGCTAAGCCCAACTGTCAAAACAGAGTGCCACACAGGCTCTGGATCCAGCACACTTGCCCTTAATTAGCTAATCCAGGTCCCAGTACACTCTGGGAAGTCCAGGATAGGGCTCCTAACGAGCTCTACTCTTTCACTCAAGAACACAGGCAGAATTCAGAGGTAGATGATTATAGGAGTGGAGAAGTGTTAGTGTTAGCTGAACAGCAAAAAGAGAAAGCAAGATTTATATT
>JAOUQT010000022.1:6512627-6525158 GCA_025769995.1 Xyliphius kryptos
AGATAGGGATTCGAACCGGGAATCCCCAGCGCTGAGAGGCGAATGTGCTAACCACTAAGCCACCGTGCAGCCCTATTATTTATTTTGTTAATGTAATTTTAATCTTCACTGTCTACATTTCATCCTAATGTGTATTTATTCACTTATTTAGTGGTCTGTTCTTAGGCCTGTGTTTCAGGCGTTTTATATTTCTGCTTATAAAATGAATAGTTCCAGTTCTTAAATCTGATTGGCAGAGCCATTTACAATAATGCACCCCTCAGACCGTTACACATTTGTATCAATGCGTGATAAACCATACATAATTTAAAATCATGTACCATTAACGGAAATTGAGCCAATTCATGATGAGCACTAGGCCAGTATCCTGTTACTCGGCAATAAATTTTTACTTTAAAAAACAGACTAGATGGTGTGGAAGGTCAGTTTATTAACATTTTTGTTTTTAATAAATGCATGAATGAATCAAACCTTGTTTTATCATTATAATGTGCTTTATAAAAGCAATAAGGCACAGAGGTGTAACTATACTTTGTGTTTTGCCTAAGAACACCTCTTTCAATAATACACACCTTACATAGAAAACTATGTAAGTTTTCTTATATCTTGTTTATAGTCATCACCAAGTGTTATATTAATTAATATTTTTGCTTTGTATTGCATTTATGAGTCTAGTCATGTTTTAGCCTTAGTTAATCCTATGCTTTTAGGTATACACACATTTCTCCATGACAAGAAGACTGACCTGACTTGTATTTAAAAAAAAAAAAAAAACATCATTATGTATATAATTACTTTTGTGTAAAGCATATGTCTTATCATCAAGACTACAATTACAGCCCTGTGTTAAACAAGCACATACTAAAAAAAAGAGAGTGAGAGAAAAAAAAGAAACTGGAGCTTATCCAGAAGAATACATTAGAATGGGGGAATATTAAAAATATTGATTAATCATTTATAAATCTCAGTTGATGTATTGATTGCCAGGTTGGAAGCCTTCCAGCTGAACATCAATATTTTTCATAGCCTAAGCAAGACATGATCTGACATCATGCGGTATTAATTAATAAAATAAAGTTGCCTGAAGTTAAAAAGGTAGGTTCTATTCTGAGTTTAATGTCCCATCTGGAATAGGAGTCAGTGTATGTCTTGTATGGTATTGATGTCAATTTCAGTCAGAATTAGTTACATAATATTTGTTTTATTTATTTGACAGTGTGTCGGCATGGCCACATTTTTTGAACCTGTTATGCAATTTTTAATTCTAACTTACAAAGGTTTTGTGTGTAAATAAAATCTTTGTATATGATCTTGGGTTATTATAATAAAGCGTAGTTAGCATGTTCATCTCTCAGGGCTGGTGCCCAAGGTTCATATCCGAGTTTCTACGTTTTCTGTGTTTGTGTTCTTTTCTCCAGTTTCTTCAATTTCCTCCCACAGTCCAAAAATATGGATTCAGCGTGAATTGGTTGCTTTAAATTGCCCCTATAAAAATTGCCCCATAATGTGCGTGTGTCTGTGTAAGTGTGCCCTGTAATGGTTTGGCATCCTGTCCAAGGTGTATCTGCCCATCACCCGAAACGTTTTTCCCCTAGATGGGCATGGGAAATCCCTCCTCCGCTCTAGTACCTAGTATAGAATTAAGTGGAAGATAATGAGATCATAAACCCCTTTGTTATTTTTTACAAACTAATCCACACAGACATACTTTATAAAAGGACCGGTCACATCTTGTTTCTAAACTCATTATTTTATTATCCAGAGGCAATTCATAGACCTGCAATTACAGACATTTTGTAGTCCTTATTTTACAGACTTCTGGTTTGGCTCAGAGGGCAGAGGTAGCAGACAGATCCTGTATACAGTTTTCCCCCTTCTTTACTTCTTCACTGAAAATCAGAATGTTTGGAACCCTGGACATATAATTAGCAACATTAGTTTGTATGTCCTAGCATTAAACAGTATAAAATACCCATAAGGCTACATCTGATCATGCTTGCTATGATAAAAGCGAACAGAGTGAATCAACTGCTCATGAATTCCCAATTCTCTGCCAAATATAAAAAGACAGCAGGATGAAGCTTCTCAACAAGGCAACACCTTCCCAAATGTTGTGTGCTATGCCTAAAATCAATGATCCCCCCGCCTTTTTTCTTTACACTGTTTCACTAGTCATTTAGCCAGATTTACGGTCAATTATGGTCTGATATTTCCCTTGCTCCTAACTTTAGTTTCAGGACAATGTGACACAGGAGTGTTCGATGATGCCCTTTTGTTTGGGTTTGCCCTGTTTTATTAATTTCCGTAGCATTGAATGCATTTCCTTTCTCCTGTCTGTTTCATCATAAGATTGTTGCCATGTTCTGTCTGTGTGGGTATTTTTGTACTTGTTCTTGGTCTAGTTTATTTCCACAGCACTCACCAGTAATGCAGCGTTTTTTGATGTTCTGTGTTTGTTTTCTGTATAAAAAATTCTGGTTAAAAATGTAATGTTCCATTTTGTTTTCCGTTGCACTGTTTATGCACTTTTATTGAGCAGGTCAAGAGAAAAAGCTATGAATAAAAAAATTGGCTATATGATTAAGGAAATGAAGAGCAGTGAGTCAGTGTTAATCATAATATTCACACTGATGTTTAACCTGACTTCTACTGTTCTGGCTCGAGTCAGACACTGACACTTGGTGAATGAATATATACATGTAGGGTCATGTGATTAATGCAGCCATTTTGTTGTTTGAGATTTAACGGTAAGCAAACTAAGAGATACATCCACATTCATCCTTATGTATCAGTCTTCAGTAAGCATAATCTGCAAGTGTTATTGGTGAAGTATCAGTTTTATGACACAATGTTCATTTGCTTGTAGGCTTAATGCGTGTCTTTCTTGACAGTCACTTAATTTAAAATAAAAAAAGCTCTACAAAAAATATCTCAAACCTGAATATTGTTTTGCGTACTTACTGAAACCAGGTTTAGATCGCTGTCGAGGCTAGCACAAAAACCGTATGCTGGGGCAGAAGACATGCTAGTTCCTTTAAAATGATAATAATGATTATATTTTGCTCTCTTAACCTTATGTTTAGTTTTTCCATTTTATTTAGTCCTAAAGAAATGCGTTTAATCGGCTCATAATCCAGCAAACTGAATAAAGCAGATTGGTTTTGTGAGCCAAATGACCCTTTCGGCCAGAGATATCATTCTCATCAGTCATGTAATTGTACCTACACCATAGTCTATTAATGGAAATTGATTGGTGTTTGCCTGGAAAAGATCAGACACCAGCATCACCTGTTCCCTGATCCTATCAGGCATGAAATGAAAAAATCCACTCATCCCAGGATTAAATGCATCAAATGACCACACACCTATGCAGCACATGAACAAACACAGACATAGAGACATACTTATCTTCTAAAATAAGACTTCAAAAGTGCAAATGTTGATGCCATTATTTAATAGCTTATACAATGATTTGCATCATTTGTTTCACATCCTTTATTAGAAAATCTAGTGCTACATATGGATAAATGGAGACTTAATAAAATGTAAATATGAATAAATAACAATTTTTGTCAATTGTATTTGTTACTGGTAAAATGTGGACATGACAGTTCCAAGCATGTGAGACAAAAGGCCACGAGAGACTTTTACAAACCACTAAAAACCAAATTATAACTTAGATAGTACTCTTACTCCTGTATATGTGCAAAGATGTTGACCAAACGTGCACACCCTACAAACGATGCCAAGTGAACATTTGGCCTGAGGGCTCAAACTGTGCTACTCGCCCCAGGTGGGGCATAGCAATGCAGTTGACCCTCGACAGCAGTGGGTTAGCATTGTAAGGCTTGGAATTTGCTTTTCTTTTTAGCAAGATTGGCAAGACCTATTGTTTGGAGGAGCACAGTTATGTAGACAGCTAACCCAGGACACAACAATTCTGCCTGTGCTTTAAAAAAACCATGTGGAAAGGAATGTGGAAGCATCACTCAAAAAAACACACAAAAGCTACAATTCTCAGGAACAGAGCTGTTTAAATGCTCTGCATTGGAATGAAAATTTTAAAGGAAAAGTGGATTAATCTGATTAAGTCTAATTATAGCAAAGATTAACATTATTCTGCCATGATCTATGCGAGAAGAGAAAAAACATCTCTAGCCACAGATCTCATGTTGCTTTTTTGTTTTCTTGTTTTTTTTTTGTTGTTTTTTTTTCCCCACTAACACTGACATTAAATATTATTAAATTGGATTAGCATACTATTTTTTCAGTGACCAGTGGGTTACAAGATATATGTAAAAATACAACATATACCATACTCTAGACTCTTTAAATGTATTCATGTTTCATAGGATTTATTCATCGCCTTATTAAGAGTTGCAAGAGAAGTGGAAGTCAATAACAGTAAAATGGTAACGAGTGGGGGAAAAACTATGGTCTGCAGCCCATTAAAGGGCTGACACACAGATACAGAACACATAAACCACATTTACATAACACACATTCACAGCTAGGGGCAATTTAGACTCAGCCTTCATTAATTCATTTTCACATTAGTATGCATTTTTGTTGCTATATTTATGTCTGGCTTTTACACTGTTCTGGAGTTTTTTTACTCTTAATTTAGAAAGTTTTAAGAATGCTGCTGACTGCATTTTGTCTAAAAACAAACCTTTTTTTATTTTAGTGTAAGAGGACGAATATGGATACATTTTAAAATTAGAAATAATATGACTTTATAGTGGACGGCACAGTGGCTTAGTGGTTGGCACGGCACGGGATTTTCAGTTTGAATCCCAATCTGGGTGGAGTTTCCATGTTCTCCCGGTATCCAAGTGGGTTTCCTCCCACAGTCCAAAAACATTAATTCAAGGTAAATCGAACGCCCCATATAGTCTGTGTGTGTGGCTGTGTGAGTGTGTGCGATGGATTGGCGTCCTGTCATAGGTGTATCTGCCCAGTGCCCGAGATGTTCTCCCCTGCAGCATGGGGAACCCCACCACGACCCTAGTAGAGGATTAAGCAGAAGATAATGGAAGAATGGATGACTTCATGGTGCAAATCACATGACATTTAAATAGAGGTGAAGCATATTGTTTAATATTAGTACTTCCTACATGTGTATCTTTATTTTATTGGATTATTAACATCACATTAAGATCTGTATTGCCCAGCCTTAATTTCTATTATAAAATATAATAACAACAAAAGTACTGCAATTGACCAAACTGCCAGTAACCCAATGCAATTTAATAATTGAATTTAAAATGTACCCAACGATGGATTGGCGCACTGTCCTGGGTGTATCTGCCCAGCGCCCGAGACTTTCTCCCGTGGATGGGCATGGGGAACCCCCCGTGACCCTCATAAAGGAATAAGCAGAAGATTATGAATGAATGAATGCTCCATTAGTTTTGTTGTATGTGACCAAATCCAAGCAAAAACACACATCAGAGTCCTTCTTGCCAATTTCATCAAGACTCATATTAATAAACCCCTTTAAACAGATTGTTTTCACATGCATTTAAAATCTGGAATCAACTTTTTACAGGTGCCTGGCCCTTAAAACTGCCCATCAATTATCATATTAATTTGGATCTCTTGAATCACTGTCACCATTAAAAAAGTTATAGACACTATGTAGGGTGTTAGCCACACTGACTTAAAGAAAATAGAAGGTACGTAAAAAAATAAAATGTTTTTTTAAAGGCATAAATAAAGCAAATATTTTTTTGCAGTTACTGTTTTTGGTGTGTGGTTAAAGCAATAATAGAGATCCTTCTGCAGCTTTGTCTTCTAATGTATTCTTAACATCCCTCCTTTAACATTTTCTTATATGATGTTCAGGCAAAAAATGTGGTTGCCAGAGCAACAAAAGACCTATAAGTAAGCCCAAAACACTGTTTAGAGTGAGCCTTAATGAGGACACAAAACTGCAAGCTTCACCACATGCTGATGAAGAGGGATCATAGAATATACCACATCATGTACTTACTGTAAAACATTGTCTGTTGATGAACAGCATCAACTGGTTTTATGCCACATATTCAGCACAAGTCTGTTGAAGACATCCAAGGGAGCTGTCAGTGTGTTATCTCACTAGAATACACAGTAATCTAAGAACAGATGGCTGCTACTAGATGCAGCATTGGGATAATAAAGTCAAAATGTTGTCTGATGTACGCACAGTCTACACTGTGATCTCTATGTCATTGTTAAATATTTTACAAGATCATGAAACTGTTGGTATTGTTGCTGGCTTAAATGGCACCAAGTCTGCCATATGCAGCATTTTTAAACAACTAAGCAAAACAAAGCCAAATTATTTGGAATGTACTTCCATCAAAAAAGCAGCAATACACAACTAGGGGCTAATGTCGCAGTGGTGTTGCCCATCCCCATGGGATTTTATGTGCCAGGCAGACAGAACCAAGACAGGGCACAACTTACACAAAAACACACACTATATAGAAATGATTTAGATAGGAGCAATTTAAAGCAGTCAATTTGCATTTAATGTATGGTTTTGTATTTTGGGAGGGAACCGAAGAAAACCAACTCGGACACAAGGAGAACATGGAAACCGTCTCAATCGGGATTCAAACCCCAACACTAAGGGGTGGACATGCCCCCAATACACAATATCTCATCTCATTATTTTCTGCTTAATCCATTACTAGGATTAGTTAATTCTTGGCTACAATCTTACAACTGTATTAATTGCTCTTGTTGACTGTTGATCTCTTTTATCCATTTTAAGCACAATTTTTATTTGAGCTGTGTATATCTCTCAAAAGATACATTTGGTGTTCCTGATGCTTTCAATTGAATCATTTGAAATGCCCAATTTAGACAGACCAAAGCTTTAAATAAACCATGGTGGTTTTATGAATTCTTCTAGTAAATCATTATCCTGGTATGAAAGTCATCCTTCATTGAGATTCAACCTTTTAATAAGTGCTTTGACATTTGCTTCCAGGATTTGGTGATATTTTGCTAAATCAATTCTTATTTTCACTTGAGCAATATTACCAGGGCCAATGGCAAAGACAGTTTTAATGAATTTGAGCCTCCTTCAGTTTCCAAATGTACCTTTGCTGGACAAAGTGGACAAAAAGTGCTACCAAAGATGTCCAAAATTAATTAGGTTTGTATGATTTGTAACAAAATTCTTTTTGTAGGTCTAGTGAAGGGTTTACAGGCAATATTTTTCTTATAACGCTTCTATTACAATTGTTTGGACAAGTGATACTGCACAATGGAATGGTGCACCACCACTCCTGACTCCCACCTGGAGGTTGTCATATTATAGCTATTACATATAGTTTATATGGCCTGCCAAGTCTTAGGCGACCTCTATTTTCCTGTGAAATATCCTTAACATGCACTGTAGAAACCTTGAAGTGTAAAAACTGGACCATTTAATCAAACTTCCTCTGCCTTGTGAGCATTAATTAGATTTGTAGACATGCATTTTAAAAAGCCATTTTTGCACAGATAAAGTTTAAAGAGACAGAATCTTTGAAACGGTGTTAAGATGTTATTATTACATTAGTAAGTGATATGCCTTTGACATGAGTTGCTAAACCAAGTTCAAGATCTTATTTATAAAGAACTAACCTTTTTTTTCTTATGAAAGACTGACCTCATTGTGAACAGTGACGCAACCATTATAGAAAATCTCTGATTATGTGCCATTATTAGTTCCATTAAAATAATTGGCTTACTTTATCAATTACTACAATATAAAAATAGCCGCTTTGTGTTTCTTAAACATGTTTGCTTAAAGTCTTTTATGAATCTTGACAAGGCAACATAATGGAAATAATTTGGAAAATCACATAAGCATGTTTTCAACTATATTTCCATTACTAGTGAAAATCTGACCTAATATGTCGTTAACCCTCACATTTTCGTGTACAATACAAATTTCTACTGGATGAACGATATAGTAATTATTTTAATTGACTGCTCAAAAAATAAAGGGAACACTTGAACAACACAATGTAAGTCCAAGTCAACCACACTTCTGTGAAATCAACTGGTCAGTTAGGAAGCATTTGGTCAGTTCTCTCACCATTTTTAGGTTATTTTGTTCTCAACGCATTCCACTATCTACTAAACAAAGATTTTATAAACTGGAATATTTTATTAATTGAGATCTAGGATATGATATTTTTGTGTTCCCTTTATTTTTTGAGCAGTGTAAAAATGTAAAAACCAGACCGAAAACCATTATGTATAATTCTAGTGTATTTACCAGATTATGTCAAATAAAAGTGTTTTGAATATTACAGAATTTCAAGAAACCTATAGGACCGCCAGTTATCAGACAAAATAAAAAAAAACACATGCAATTCTGCACCAAGGAAATATTTTTATTTGGACATTTTAATCATTACAATATTGATGCATGCAAATAATTCTGGAAGTCACACTACACAGTAATCAAAAATTGTGTAGAAGATTTGTTTGGTCATGTTTCTTTTTTTTCCTCTCACACGATCAGACAGAACAAATCAAAATAAATAGGCTCTGAACTAAAAGTTATAATATGACAACTGAAATAATGCTCTAAATGCACATACTAAGAAATGCACTAATATTAATATTTTTATTTTATTTAAAACTCTTTTGAAAATCAGTGAATGTAAATGTGTGCTATTAAATAATATAACAACATTTAAAGTTACAAAATAAAAGTTAGAACATATCACATATCCACTTCCATAAGTGACAGTACATTTGCCGTTTTAAAAGTTTTCACAAAGATGACAGACATTCCTTTATTCCTTTTCAAATTTTATGATTTAAAATGCATGATTCTTATTATTAAATGTTAATTTTAAATATAAAAGTAAAGCCTTGTCCAAATCACATTCAAAATTGTAGTGTGAACAATAATCACTGATTTATTTATTGTTAGCAGTGGTTAATGTTGTCCCGTCATTTGAATGTCAGGCTGTTTAACCAAAGCAGTTACTGGACATTGAATTTCATAACGAATGTACTTAATCCTAGACCACAAGTCATAACAGTTCAAACCAGTGTTATTTTCAGCTGTGCGTTTGTAATAAAATATAACATTTAAATACAGAACTTCATATCTACTGGCAGTTTCTTTATTTTCTACACAGAACAAAATTGCACTGAAGCACAAAGTAAATCTGGATGCTTCGAATTCAGCCAAATGGGCTGCTGAAATATTACACAATATGGACATACGACAAATACCTGAGAAATCACTGAAACATCTTCTAATTGGTCCACCTGCACTGAAACAGTCAAATGACACTTGCAATAGTGTCCTATTTATCAAGCCATGGTCAATAATTTGCACACCGCCTCTGAATTACTGGCATGCTTGCTGGCATAATGTAACCCTACATTCAGTAAAAACCAATCATTTAATGTGCTTACAGCAGTGACAGGCATCTAGATGCACTGTAATCACATTGATAGCATCAGAGTAGCACGTTTCTGCGGTTAAAAAAAAAAGCTACTGAAGATTAATCTCCATACTAAAGTACATGAGAAAACATGCATCTAATGTTTAAAAGACCAAATCTGGGGACATTTTGGTTTAGAAAGTTTTTTGTACAATGCAAATCCCCATAAGGCCAACTATTAGCTCTTTGCTGCTACAAAGTCACATATATATAGTGAACACTTGAAGTACAAAACAAAAAGGAAGGCAATGCAAAAAAAAAAATGCATTTTTTGATATTCTTACTAATTTGACCATTACAAGGACAAAAATACCACCGAAAAAGGACCAACAACACCTTACACACCTGTTTTAACAATTTCTTGTTTTGCTCAGACTTGGTTTACTTTTTGTCAAGCTTTAAAAAAAAATTACTTTACAGTCGATTCTTACCATAATAAAAGTTCCCGCTTATTACACCACTGTTGTTCTCTGTGCATCTTTCCTTATAGTGGACGCTGAAGTGTGTACACGGTGATTACTGTTGTTGAAACTTAGGTTCTGCTCTAGACAGTGAAATTCCCTCAAAAAATATTCTTCATAAGGAACCACTGACAAATAACTGCAGTCTTTACAGTAGGCGTTACTACCCTCTACACCCAGAATGAGCTACAGAGCATTTCCTTTATAAAAGAAGCATGATTAAGAACTCAAATCATATTGTGCTCCTATTGTACTCAGTGAATCTGAAGTTCATTACCAGGAGTCATTTACACACAAATTTCAATAGGTGTGGTTACCAGAATTCGTCCACCATTGCCATTGTTGTCACGAGACACCCGCTCATAGTTCCCAGTGGAGATGGGGGAGCTGTTGGCAGACACGTTGGTGTAGTGTGGTGCCACTGATTCAATCACAATGCCTGCTTTGCCCACAGCACACAGAGGAGACAGGCTCTGCTGTTTAAGACGCTGCACCAGCTCATCTTCCTCTGAGGAAGAGCAGCTGATCTCAGTCATGTGCCCACTGGTCACAGGAGTGCCGTGTGATGTAGAATTGCCATTTTCTGTGTCCAGCATCCAGCAGTGGCCAAAAAAAGCAAGCACATCCTTTACAGAGCAGCGTCGCTCCTTGTCAATGGCCAAGAGTCGGCTAAACATGTGCATTGCTTCATTAGTAAAGCGGCGCCATTGTGAGGGCACTGTGTTCGTCCTCCTCTTGGACTGCTGCTGCCAAAGTGAAAACTCCTCGTAGAATGTATCACATGGCAGTGCCTTCTCCCAGGGAAAGTTTCCTGTGAGCATACAAAACAGGAGCACGCCAAATGCCCACACGTCCATGCTGTAGTCCACACAGAAGCCATCGTGATGGCCCGACTCGCACAGCTCAGGTGCTGTGTATGGGATGGTGCCACTCACACGCTTTACCGGCGACCCAGCCCGGCGGGTCATACCAAAGTCTGACAACTTCACCTTGCGGCACTCCCGGTCAAAGATGAGCACATTCTCAGGCTTAATGTCGCGGTGCACCAGCTTCTTAGAGTGCAGATAGTCCAGTGCCAGGGCCACCTGTTGGACACAGCGCTTTGCCACAATCTCTGGAAGCCCCACCTTCATGACAGAAAAGAATTTATCGATATATACATAAATTATATAACAGCTATACAAGTAATAGATTTGCATTTATTCATTCATCAGATGTTTTTAATCCAAAGTGATTTACAAATGTGAGAACACCACAAGTCAGTAGTTCAGGAGGAACCCGCTACACTTTGTTTTTGTGGCCCCAAAAACTGTGTGCTTAAGCCATTTTACAAAGTTTGTTTGATTTGGTCAAGAGCGGGTAGTGGGGGCTTAATGTGTGGGCTATGCTTGTGTTGTGTGTGGGGTTTTGGTTATTTAAGGGGAGGTTATTGTTTTGGGGAACCGTATTGTGTTTGGTGTTGTTCGCCCGAGCGGCAATGTAAGGTTTCTTTATGCCTTTGACTCGGAAGTGTTTAATAAAAGAGCTTTCCTGTTGGTGATGGCCACCCTTTGTCAAGATCTCTCCGACGCCACAGTTTTATAAAATTTGATCATTATCCAATCGGGTTTCACCCTAACACACACTCACAGTGGGTATGGAAAGTTTTTTACTCTTTGTTTTATTGCAACCATTTGCAAAAATCAAAAAGTTAATTTTATTTCCTATTGATCGACACTCAGCACCCCATCAGACCACAACCAAATTTGTGAGTACTGGTCATCTTCAACTTCTTTCATGTAAGGACTGAGGCCACTGTGCTCTCTGGAACCTAGAGTGCTGTAGTAACCTTTTTTTGTAACCTTAGCCAGATCTGGCCTTGCCACAATTACTCTGAGCTCCTTGGGCACTTTCTTTGAACTTGTGATTCTCATTTGCTCCGACATGCACTGTGAGATGTTACAGTGGTATGCAAACGTTTGGGCACCCTTGATAATCCTGATTAATGATTTTCCTTCATAAATAATTGGTTGTTCAGATCAGCAATTACAGTTAAATATATTATATACAGCTAACGAACACGGTGATATTTAATAAGTTAAATTAAATTTATAGAATTTGCAAAAAGTGTGCAATAATTATTCAAACTGAATTAGGCAGGTGCATAAATTTGGGCAACCCAACAGAAAAGTATTGCAGAAATAACTAAAATTGCTGGTCTGAGCAACCTATGATAGGAAAGGAAAATCATGAAAATTATCAGGAGTGCCCAAACTTTTGAATACCACTGTATATAGACAGTTGTGTGCCTTTTCTAATCAAGTCCAAACAGTTTAAACACAGCTGAACAGAGTAGAACCATTTCAAAGAGAATCACAAGAAAAGGACAGCATGTGAGTTAGATATGAGTGTCACGGCAAATGGTCTAAATACTTATGACCATGATATATTTCAGTTTTTCCTTTTTAATAAATATGCAAAAACGTCCACATTTCTGGTTTTATCTAATTTTAGCTTTGATTTAGGGGTCTAAATACTTTGCGTACCCACTGTGAGAGTGTGTGTATGTCTCCTGGTGTACTGGCCGGTCTCCTGGTATCTGCTCCATGCTCTGGACACTGTGCTGACAAACACAGCAAACC
>JAOUQT010000022.1:6603083-6617819 GCA_025769995.1 Xyliphius kryptos
CTCAGTGGGGGACTCCTCCTCCTTGAGCGGCCAGGCAGCATCAGAGTAGAGTCCATTAAACAATAGAAACAATTATAAACAATTATATAACTATGATGTATATGTGTATAACAAACATTTAGGAATTGAGACACATTTGCTTTTTTGATTATCCTTTTATCCTTTTTTTAACTCTATCTATCTGTCCTCTGTAGATTTGAGCCAAAATATTTTTTAAAAATGGTGTCATGGGATCATGGCATGAAGAAAAACCACTAGAGATTAAAAAGCCTTAAAATAATTACAATAAATAAGTTCAAGTAGTATATTTATATGGCGCTTTTTACAACAGTACATTGTTACAAAACAGCTTTACAGTGTTATGAGTCTGATTTGCCAAAGACCAAGCTGACATGACAGTGGCAAATACTGTATTTTTAAGGAAGAAACCTTGGGGGGACCAAGGCTTTGTGGGGTACTCATCCTCCTTGATTGGCTGGGCAGCATCAACAGCGTAGGACCGCCATGTACACATTGTGTAGAAATCGGGTGTCCATATTCAACAATTGGAAACACTATATATAAGCCCAGTGGGACTGCAACGCTACTAGCCCATCAGAAAACCAGCTTTCATCCAATAATCGTCACAGCTGCAGTGATTCGGAAGTGCCATGGACGAAGAGCTGATGACTCAAAGCAGGCAAGAAAAGCAGTTAGAGCTAATAAAGCAGAGTGATTATGTAGTAGACAGAGTTTGATTGATAATAAATAAATTTTGAAAATAAAGTGATATAAAACACATCAGGGAACATGAACATCTTTTTATCAGTCAGGACCTAAAGAGCCTCTGAAATTGTTTAGTGTAGTCGACTTTTAAGACTTTGGATCAAAGAACTGAAAAAAGACATCAGTGGCATGGAGTAAACTCTGGAAAATGAGCAGGTGAGAGGTGCTTTGTGTTGAAAGATATGGCTGCTCAACTTGCAGCAAGTGGGCAGCAGATGGACCATGGTTTCTAGCAGTAGGCTGACATAGAGACTGCTTTTATGATCATCTTAATGCAGTAGCTAGCCACCTGGACTGCCAAAAAACTGCAGTGCAGTGCAGCTCAGTGTTGCATTGAAAGATGACACAACTGGTGCCTTACTGGGCATCCCAGAAGCAGAGCACAGACAGTTGGAGATGCTGAAGTTGCAGTTACATTTTGTAAAGAGCAAACCAAGATTAGTTTTACAAAATAGAAAGGTTTTGGCCAGTAATGAGGACTTAAAGTCCTAAAAGTCACAAGTTTATTAAGAAAACAGTGGGATACCAGTGATGTGATGAGCAAGAAACCACTTTCAGTTGGCTAGCTTTAGCGCTTGTCATCACACCAGCATTGACACTGTCCCATGTCAAGCACTCTTTCATCATTGACTCTAATCCCAGTTAACATAGACTAGGCACTGTGCTCTCACAGAGCCAAGATGGCCAGGAAAGAGTTCCTGCATACTTAAGTTGAATGTTGGCTAAGCCAGAGTGAAACTGCTGTGCGACATGATGTTGACAGTTGTGGCTACTCTCAAATGCATTTGTCTTTACTTGAATTGCATGCTGTTTATACTTCAGACAGATACAGCTCTCACTTTAATGTTGTGGCTTTATGAACTGAAGGTACAAAGCGATGTGCTGACTGAAAAAACAAAAACTGTAAACTTGCACTGTAAACTTTTTGCTTTTGACATTGAGCATTGGCGGGCCAACGCGGATCAAATGTCAATAAAACCTTGCAGAACTGGAGGCACTGCGAGAAAGTGTATGAGAAGAGACTGAGACAGTGCCACACCAATCATTTATAAAGTTTTTATATTTGGAATGCCTTCTAAAGGCAGATGTGAAGTTGTTAGAAGGTGGTTTAACGTGAAAGTTGAAAGGCAATTGTTTTTGAATGAGTGATGGCATCCCATTCCTATGTCTGTCTGTGTGTAAACTGAAGCACTGGTCATCATTTTGGAGTACTGTAGACTTCTCACCTTGTGAGAACCGTTTAGGAAAAGCTCCCTATTTTCCAGTATGACTGTACACAAAGCAATTTATAGATGGGTATGGTTGGGTGATTTTGGTGTGAAAAACCTTAAGTGGCCCTCACAGCGCCAAAAATTAACAGTGTAAAGGTACATTTATTTTGGGATAACAGCATACAAAATACCAGTCTCTTAATATCTGCATAACAAATAGAAAAACAAATGCAATTTCTTGTTCCACAAATGCATTGAGAAGAGGACACTGTGCCACACATGACCATGTAAAACAAGCCTGAACGTTAGTCATTGTAGTCATAAGGAATGCAGAATGATGGGCAATCCGTCACCTCTTGAGGTTTGGAAAATGAACTTTTCTGCTGCACTGCCGTGACACGTCGTCAATCAAATAGACTTTTCATGGCAGACAGTTGTCCATGGGTCAATGTCAACTCATTTTCCTGCCTTGCATAAAATGAGCGTGCCGGCTTTAGGCACCAGACAGCATCGTGCTATGCCATCTTTGACTGAAACAAGTATTAACATTACTTTGAATTAAAATAAAAATCACAAAATCCAAACAAAACATTATAATTTTACTTTAGGGGAAACTGTAATTACATCAGGACATTCAGTTGATAATATACCCAGATGTCTTGAGTAGTACAACAGATGGTTTATTTATAAAGTCTGTATAGTGATCTTTATATATATAAATCCACAATGTGAATTTGATTACGATGTACTTTTTACAACCATCAAAAAGCATTTTGGAGGACTATGTCTAAGCAGTGTTTGCATGCCATCACCTGTGCACTATGCAGCTGGATTCAGGGCTGCTATCATCATGATGATGTGATTCATGGGAATGTCTTGGATGTTGTGCAATAAACCAATCATCCTATCATTTGAAATTCTCTTGAAAAGTCTGGTGCAGTCTGACTTTGGCAGACTGTTCTGTCAGTGAGACTGTTAAATAAAGTTTCTTTTTCCAAAAAACACCCCAACAAGAAGCAACCAATTACACATTAACATTTTCGCCACTAAGCAGCTAGTAACATATATGCTGAATAGTTTGATCTGTTCACCTATAGATTTTTGTCCCATGCAAGGGTTTAATATTCAGATCTAACATGCTGAGTAATTGTCTTCCTTACTAAATGCTAGCCTTTTTCTTTTTTTTTTTTTTACAATTAAGCCCATAGTTTTTTATTTTAGACACATACAAAGAGATAAAAAACCAAACTGGGTTTTGTCTGTTTTTAGATCTTTTAGTGACCTAATTATTTTGTTTTGCGTTTTTGTTGTGCTACAGAAAACTGACTTGAAAGAACGGAGAAGGAAAATAGCCTTGCAAGCTCTGTCGCTATTCAACCTCATTATGTCTGCTGGCATTTTAACTTCTTTTGATGATTAAGTGAGAGGAAAGGCAAACGGGCTGTGTGTTGCCTGTTCAATTTTGACACTGCTTCACTGCGGAGTGCCTCAGTGCTTTGTTCTTCACTCGAAATATGTTTTGGAGAAGGACGTGAAGCCTTTAATGCTGGATTCTCGAATGCATAAAATCCTTTATTTTATCTGGGTCGAACAGCCTCGAGAGCCTCATCAAAGGCCAGGAGGCTAGAAAGGTGCTTGTGGAAAGACAAAGAACTCAGGAGGCACGGCTTTAAATAATTCTGCTTTCCTTGTATTTTTTCTTTCCTGCTTCCTAAAATAGAAACTGTGGCTGGCACTTTTGTTGTTATATTTGGGTTTGTTACTGGACGTTTACAACTCCATCCCTCTTCAAGTTTCTTTCTTCACACTAATCAACTGCAAGTAAATAAATGAAAACAGAATAATTATAGACCCAGAAGGGTTTCTGTGGAGTCCACAGGACCCGACCAAACAAAGTGCAAATAGGCCAATGACTCCTATGAAAGCAAAGTGAAACTGGTAAACTGAAACTGTCAGTAGGTCACTAGGCTCTAGTTCCCCCAGGATTCTTTGACACGAGTGTGAAGTGTTGTGCTTGGCTGTGCCTATCAGTTGTATTAGCACTCTGGAACAGCAGTGGCTTTGACTTTACTGTTTGCACACAACCCACTGTTTTTTATAGGATTACATGCTGAACACCTCAAAAAAGAGGGGGAATAAAAGGAAGCCATGAAAGAAATAATAACTTGCTCATGGATTGGCATTGCAGCTGGACAATGTCGACTTCTTTTTAATTCTATACCAGTGGCCTGCTTTGTAAATATTCAGGGAGTGGGTAGTATTTTTCCTACTTAGTATTTTCTTTGCTGTATGAAGCATCAGCAGGTAAAATAGATTTAGCTCATTGCAGCATGTTTTACAATTTGCTAAATGTATGATTATTCATGGTAAATAAACTGCCCATAAGAATTCAGAGTGCGTGCTATAATTTAATCCCATTGTGAGCTTATTTAAAGGTGTGATGTAGCAGCTGTACTAAGCAGAAAATGGTATTAACATTTAAAGCTTTTTGTGGTATCAGCCAGCATCCCTTGTTTAGGACCAATGGCTTCAAAATTGCTGTTCAGCATAGTATCAGAAACCTGTTTAATATCACAATAGAAAAGAAATTCCAGAACGAAAAATTGGGAAACTACTAAAGGATTTTAGGGTGATGCTGGTCAGCAAGAGGAAAACACTTTGAGCCTTTAAGTGCCCGAAGAGAAACAGGTGCAGGCCTCAGTGGGTGTCTTAAGCCAGGAATCGCAATGCAGCAATTCGTTCCTTGGCTAATGGCAAGAGAGTGTGTAGGAAGCAGGAATGCCATAGACCCCAAACCTAGACACGCTGCCTTTGAAAATGATGAATGCCCGATTTGACACAGTATGTGTGGGAAATGAAAATCTCATGAGGATGCACTTGGGGGGAAAGAATCATTATTCTGAGAAATGAAAATCTCAGGAGGACGCAGTTAGGAGGGCTACTTTACTCTTTCTCTCTTGCCGCGTGCGGTGTGTGTGTGTGTGGTTGTGGTTATCTGCATTTGGTTGACAAGTAAACGTTTTTTGCCTCATTTGTGGTATTTTAAAAGCTGTTGGCCACTATTGTTCAAACCTTTCTAACTGTCTACAGTTTACTGTACTTACAGGTGGTATTACCATTCTAAGTAAAAGTATAATGCATCACTCAAAATGCACACATGTGGGGCAGTGAATGTGAATGCATTAAATGCTGTATCTGATAACAGTAAATAAATTGATTCAGGCTCAGTGGATAGTCATAAAAGAATTTATCGGATGTGCATAATCCAGGCGTAGGTTTAGCACTCAAAGATTCTAGAATTGCAGGAAAGTGAATGAAGGAGAGCAAATTGTCTTGACGAGGGAGCCATCCATTTTCACTCTGTCAAAGTATGCAGATGCTTTATGACATTTGCTTGAAAAAGATTCATGACGACCTTGGGAGTGATCACCGTTGCCTCCCGTATGTGCACAAGCCAAGCCTGGAAGTTTGCATTCTGCTTCGAATTTGCATGATGAGTCCTGGGGTCATTAATATTGCTTTTGATAGAGTGCCAGGCTTAGCAGGGCAGACCTTTTTAGCAGGCAACTCTTGTGGAAGAATCTTGCAAGGCTTGCACAAAGAGACACCATAAATAATTTTGCCTAATCCTTCACTTCCACAGTGCTACACTGCACTGTCATATTCAGCTTTCCTCTAAAGCCTTACGTTGTGTGTGTGTGTGAGAGAGAGTGAGGGTGCCTCTGTGTGTATGTGTGTTTAGTTCAGTTTATAAGGGACAGTAGCCTACCCAGTTAGTGCGGATCAAAGCACATAGCGAGATGAGAATTGATGGCTCTGAGACAGTTGTTTTTTTTTTATCAGCTTTAACAAATCTGTGGTTTGTGTAAACCCACACAGTCTCCAAGACACATCAAATTATTTCTATTTGTTTACTTTCCACATGACCTCTTCAAAAAGGAAAAGAGCAAAATGATGAAAGGAAGCATCGTGTTCAAAACAACAGAGAGACCATAGCGACAAATGCTGTTATCGCCTGTTTTATTATTTAAGGAGGTACACCACTTTGTTTCTAAAGTCATTGTCACTTTTATTGGGTTTACCTACCATATGGATACATTTTGTGATAGTATTATTATAGTGATGGTGGATGATTCTTACCAGTTCTGTGACATAGGCCTGGTGGTGGAAATAGAAAAGAAATAAAATTATATTATAGAATTTTCCTCTCATAATTATTTAAATACCTGTATTTTTACATAAATACTACAAATAAATTAATGTACCTCAAGTAGTTTTAAAATCTTTTACAGTATAAAACAGTTTTTGTTCTTTTGGCTGATCCAAATAGGGATTGCGATGGAAAAACCCAAATGCTTAGATGTCATTTTTAACACCGTATATATATATATATATTTTTTTTTTTTTATTCATCATTACCACATATTCTTTACCTGTGCTCCTCCTGCCTGGAACTAAAACTGGAACTATAATTTGCTTTAATGCCAATTCTAATTCTCTCACTCACTAACTCATCACTAATTCTCTCACTTCTCGACTACAAGTCTGATATTTGGCATCTCTATCTGAAAATCTGAAATTTGATTCCCTATCAGGTATTTTGGAAAAGCTAAGTACTTCTCACCTTCCTGCATTTAATTGTTTGTTTGATATTGCCATCAAAGGTAAGACACCTCCAGTGTCACAACGGGGTCTTCCTGAGTACCTATAGATCATTCTCTATCATGTCCTTGAAAAAATTACCTGCTTCTCACTAACTTCTATGGTTCGTTCGATATCGACCCCACCAGTGTCAGATCGTGGTCTTCCCGAGTACCTATTATCTAACATGTCCTTGTAAAAACTAACAGGCCCATGCTTTCTTATGTTTCAATGCTTGTTTAGTATCACCATCGAAAACAACACCTTGAATAGATTGGGGTCTTCTCCAGTACAAAGCTGAAACTTGGCTTTGTCATTCTTTATGGTGTCGTTGAAAAACCAACCAACCAATATAATTCTGTAAAAAAGCAACCAGTTGGACACTGTATTCACAACCCACACTATATTCATTCCACTTATTTATTCCAGGTATTTAATTGCCACAAACCTCACTCTATAATAATGTATTAATTACAAATAAATGCTAAATTTCAAAGTCCTAACTTATATAAAAACAATTGCTTTTTAACTTTCCTATTGTTATCAACTTCTCTATCGTAGTGGCAGCACGGGTATTCCACTAGTGTATCAAAATATCTAAGCCTTCTTACCTATTCTACACCCGAGTGATGAGCATTTTTACAGGCGCGTTTTATTGAAATTATTCATTGATTTGCTTATTTGACAGGTTGGTTTCACAGAAGTGTGGTTTACTTGGCGTTACATTGTGTTGTTTAAGTGTTCCTTTTATTTTTTTGAGCAGTGTATGCATATATATATATGTATAAGCAATCATTTTAAGCAATTAAACCATAATTATAATTATTGGTGTCTATGCAAAGTGTCATTCATTCATGCAAGCTGGGGCAATAAAAGGTCAGTGATGCTCTTTAGCAAAAAAAAGGCTGCATACACGTCACTCTCTACCTTACAACTTATAAGAAAAACGAGCATTCAGCCTACTGCAAAGCCTCTGGTTCATAATGCAACTATATTATTCTAAAGGACAACAAAGCCACCATTAAATGACCATTGTTTAGTCAGAACAGGAGTGGGCTATGCTGGTCACTTGATTCATTAGAGGTTCTTTGGAGTGGCTTTGCGACTGTAATGGGATGGAAATTCACTTACTTGTGTAGACAGCCACTGTTTCCGCTCACAGACATGTAAAAGGCGCCAAAGCTGGCTCCTGGCTGCTCCTGATCTAATTTGCTTTGATTGTGCCTGCTCAAGAATGAGCACACCTCATGTTTATAAGCACACAAGAGTTTTGTGTTAAAGCTGGTATCATGTAATTGCGATGTCCTTTTTTTTTGCATAGTTTTGGACAGTCTTGAGCACTCTCAGGCATTATCTAATATCCTTAGTAAGAGCGGCAGAATGCAGGGAATAATGTTTTGTGCACTGGGCAGATACACTCAGGACTGGGTGCCAATCCATCACGGAGCACACACTTATTTATCTAAACACAATATAGGAGCAATGTAGATGGGAGCAAATCTGAGCAGCTAATTCACCTGAATCCATGTTTTTGGACTTTGAGAGGAAACCGGAGAACCCGGAGAAACCCCACATATACACAAGGAAACCATAAAAACTTATAAAATTTAGATCTGGATCTGAATCTGGATCTCCAGTGCTAAAAGGCAGACGTGCGGATGAGCCCACCCCTGAGCCTTTGCTGTCCCAAGGTTTCTTTCTTTAAAAAGCAACGTAACAGGGAATAATCTGAATAATGTAAATCCACTTTGTGTCAATGTACTGTTGTAAATAAATGAACTTCAGCTAACCACTACAGCATTGTGTTGCCCTTATGAAGGAAAGCTATAATAATAATAATAATTATTATTATTATTATAATTATAATAATAATTTTAAAGAAAATAATCCTAATCAATAAAAGCAGTTTGCTGCTAACTAGTCTTGACATTCCCAATAGTAACATTAAATCAATTGATAGCTTTGTCTCCTAGTACAAAATGAACCCCAAATCATTATTAAATCAGGTAATGGTTGTGGTTAACAGTTTTCTGATCGTATTAGCTGTGACATAGTCTATACCATGAGGTGGTGACAATTGTTATGAAATGTATCACTGAATGAATTCTGTCAAAGCAAATCAGTTTCCCATAACATTTTAACACTATTTTCTGACTTCATATGTAAGATCAATCTCATGTTATTAAATTTACAAGTGTACAAGAAATATTGGTCCATCTGACTGACCAAAATGTATGTGACCAAAAAGTCACATTTTATCAAAGAAGAGTTTACATTTGATTGCACAACAGAAAGATGGTTTGCTCAGGTGAAAATGCTTGTTAAATTCAGCCAAGTGGCAACATCAAGACTTTCTATATCTATGTGAAATGCTCTGTAGCTGGCTTGATAGGAGCCACAGGTATACCCACCTATCTCATGAATTGAGAATAAAATGCCCCGCCTTTGTCAAAACATTAATACATTTGCAAGTGATAAAAATATATTCATTTTCTCAATGCTTCTAAATTAATATTCTAAATGCATTTAGCTAAACAATGTAAATGTAAATTTTTTTAAATTATTTATACATTACCACTAGCGGAATACACGTCCTTCAATACGCTGAACAACTTGATTACAACGGGAAAGTTGAAATGGGATTGTTTTTTAATGAATGATTTATATATTTAATATATATTTTATATTTATATATTTAAGAATTTATATATTTAAAATGAATGTATTATTATAGAGTGAGGTTTGTGGCAATTAAAATACTCGCTAACACCCCAATCCACCCAAGGTGTTGCATTCAATGGCGATAGCAAAAGAATAATGGAATGTAGCATAGCGAGATCTCGTTTTTCCAAGAACTTGATGTGATTATGTATTTACAACATTATTTAAACTATTAAAACAGTGACTCAATTGATATTACAGTTATTTAACATAGCACATAAGACGTAAATGTCTTTATGCAAAACCAGATCAATTGGATTTAAACATTTTGAAACTGGCCAATTTTTTTAGATACACCTCCTTGTTTCTCCATGCTTTGTCTATTCTATTGAACATCTCAATCATCATCTTCCGCCAAATCCTCTACTAGGGTTGTGAGGGTTCCCCGTTCAAATTTAGCGGAAAGTGTTTCGACCGCTGTGCAGATACACCCAGAGTAGTGCACTAATCCATCAATGCACACCCTCAGACACTGTATAGGTGTGCATTAGCAGCCAGTTCATGTTAAATCCATGTTTTCGGACATTAGGAGAATACCTTTACACAAACTGCTAATCTGAGAATGACACGCTTGATACAATATAGACCAACAACTAAGTTATTGTTGTAACATGACTAAAATCTTTTTTACCTAGCGACACTTTGCATTCTGTGGTTCGCACAGTGCAGGGGAGATGTACCAAATGTACATATGAGTCGCTCCATCTGCACTGGTTAAAAGCTTCTTCAAGTGGAGGGCAGACGCTGGGATTTTGATATATGTTGCTGGAGTTTGAGGGGGAGCGCTTCTGTCACATATGGGCATGTATACTTTATGGTGTTAGCCTGATAGCATTGCAGTTGTGGAGGATGGACTTAATGGACTTTCATTTTTTCATTTTTTTTTTAATTGTTTAATACGGACACCTGTTCTGCACAGCTGTTTCCTACACTGTTGATGTTGCCTGGCAACTTAAGGAGGACAAATCCTCCACTGAGCCTTGGTCCTCCTAAGGATTTCTTCCTAAAAAAAAAAAAAGTAACAGGAAGTTTTTTCTATCCACTGTTACTCTTTTGAGAATTACGCTCATATCACCGTAAAGCTGCTTTGTGACCATGCACTGTTATAAAAAGTACTATATAATTAAATTACTTGAACTGAAACATGGCTATCAACTTGGTTTGGTTTCATTTTAAAGGGTTAGCACCTGTTGTGCTAAATTATTTTTTTAATAAACTTTTTTTATTACACTAGCTGGCTAACCTGTACTTAGGGACTGGGCAGTAATGGCATTCCCCGTGATCCTGGGTGGTCATACATGAGTCATTGGGTTTCTTCCCATGCTTGTGACTTAGTTCTAGACTAATAGAGGGGCAGCTAAGGAGAAACATCTCCCCCAACAGTCTTTTAGCATAGTCAAGCAGCTGGTGAGACCAAGTTGGTACGCACCCCCTTTTGTTTTTTGTTTGTTTGTTTGTTTTATTTATTTTTTTTGTTTGTTTGTTTTATTTATTTTCTGTTTCTATTATTCTCATAAAAGTATAATGTTAATATACTTTTAATAATGTTTTTATTTTCAAGTGTGGTGTGAGTTTTTTTCTGTGTAGAATTTAGTGTGTCTTTGCACATTTCTTTCTGATTTTATTGTATTCTGCACAGAGTATATCTTTTTATTAGGCCAATGTAAACCAGGAGCTTTTTAACTGCTATTAACCGTTGTCACAATTTGCATTAAGTTTAATAACCTATTACTATATGTATTACAAAACTTAAATAAATATATAGAACATTTTGACATAAATGTCTAATTTTACATATATAAAATTTGCATTAAATCAGCTCTTAATTAAATGCTAGGCGGGCAACTCATTAAAATATTTGACATAAAGCTTTTTTTTTTATCTTGGCAGCTCAAAAAAGTTGCACTGCTCATTACCTTACTGCTACCTCTAATACAGTCCCTTCAGAATCCCAGCTACAGAAGATAAAAGGCATGATTAAAAATCTGGAACCTTGTATAATACATGTTTATAGTATCTAGACAGCAACCGTGCCAAACGATGACAGAAAATCTATTCACGCTGCCTTACACATTTGTAAGAAATTGCTTCAAACTGAAATTATGCTGATTTCATTACTTAAGTATCATAGTCACTTTCTTCCAAGAGTCACCAGGCTTAATTAGGTCCCCAAACTGGCTCTTAATACTCACGCTGAAGTGTGAGGGGTTTGTGTGCAACTTCAGCATGTTCTCTGAAAGATGAGCTAATTAACTCATCTTTGCAGCTTGTTTCTATCTTTATATATGGACTGTCATTTCTGTATCTATAGAAGGGTTTAAAGACAATTATATATCTGCAGATAAATGCCATTATTATTAATCTATATATTGATTGAAATACATTTTGACTGTCCATGACTTCTGACAGTTAAAAATAGTTGAATTGTTAAATTCTGTGTTATTATGTTATCAGTTATCATGTGGTGTTGTTAATCACTTGGCCTTGCTCTAGGGAAATGCTTGGGTTATGAGGAGCTTGGGTGTGCTAAACAAGTTTGAGTTAAAAAGTGCAGGTTTATTTGAAGACAGGCAATATGCCTGCTAATTAGCTAAGCCCAGCATCTTTTGAACTTTTGCAGTGGGCCACATGTCTAACCTCAGCCTCTTCTTTTACACACAGATGCCTCCAAGGCAAATGATTCTGCATTTGCCATTTGCATTTTCTTTTTTTTTTCTAAGAGGCTTGGTATGTCAGCCTTTTTGCCGACAACCAGTAGGCAGCATATGTAAAGCAGTTTTTTGGCAGCACCTTAACAAGTCTTCGATGGGAATGTATTTGGCCCCAGTCGCCACACATCTGTGATCAAAACAAGTAGTTGGTGTTATTCTTTCTTACGTTCATTGTTATTAAGCATTTTTGTCAGTTGTTGTACATTCAAGGAATTGACAGATATTCTAAAATGGTTAGCTGAATGAATTCCCAGTTAATTAAAAACTAAATCTGAATCAAAATGCAAATTTTGCTTTGAAATTTTAAATTTGAAAATGTTGGTGTTTGGTACAAACCAGATTTCATCAACATTGGCTTTGGGAAATATTGATAAACACTAAGCATGAGATGATTACAGGTCTTGATGATGTGATTTTTGTCTAAGGAATAATCAGGATGATATGATTATCACACAATAATTTACTTCACTTAAAAAAGTGCCAAAAATCACAGGAATGATGCACGACTTCTTATGGTTGGTATCCATTTAATAAAAATGTGAAATAACATTGTTATTAAAAATAGACAACGCAGAGCTTTCACTGAATATAAACATAACAAAATCATACCCAATTAAAAAAACATTTTTTTCCTCATAAGAAAGGACACGGGTGCTGGAAACTTTACTGTTGTTTCATGCGAATTGTGCCACTTGGTCTAAAGTTCTGGCTACCTGCACAATACACATTTTTCTTTTGAATGTCATCACAATTATGTGAATGCACCCTTAGAATTAATTAATTGTAGCAGTTTTAATCATGATTATTTGCAAAAGCACTTGTCTCATCCCTAATAAACTCCAATACATAATTATATTGCATTTTGTAGAGGAAGATTAAATACAAGCTAAATCAATGTTTAACTGCAGCCAACTTACAATTTACAGTGACACCTATAACCTTTAGAAAGAAATTAAATTTATTACAGATCTTAAGTTCAAGATGGCGCCGCCACAACTACTCTGCGCGCTTGTACTGTGTATTACTCGGCATGTGATGAATAAAGTTAGATTTTGATTTGAGTAAGAGTGGCATATATCAGACAAATATTTTCTTAAGTATAATCTGTTTTTCTCCTGAACTATAAAGTCAATAAATCACTATTTTTTTCTCAAAAAAGATTTATGTTTATATACAGTAGTAGCTTACATTTTGATTTTACATTTATTTTTCGGATTTATTTTATGTGCATTAACAAGACGTTATTTTGTCCATGACTCCCAAAATAGTTTCTCACCATATCTGAACACGTTTTCTGTTGCTTCATTCTTATGTAAGAGTTGCAACAGAATTTCTGCTTTTCAATGTGCTGATACTGGTGTTTCTGTCTTCCACACACACCTGCACACAATCCGGAGGAGCTCAAGTAACGGCATCACAACATCATTGATTGGGCCTCCCATTGATTCCTATGTTTCCTCCACCTTTTATGGCGCTTGTTAAGATGTATGTTTCAGGAGTGAGGACATTTTATAGAGAGGAAAAAGCCTGAAAGTAGGATTCATTTCTGTGCCATATTTTTTTTATTTAATTACTTATTTTTTGTCTATTACACCCCCTTTCTAACAGTCTGGGAGCCACATTTAGGTAATAGCAAGCAGCTTGGCATTGCCACACTTAGAGCAATAATTGGAATTTTTATGGTTGAGAAAGCAAACACTTTTAATACAGGCAAAAGCTCACATGCAGCGTGGGTGGAAGACAGTGGGAAATCAAAAAGATAGATCACCCTAATCTGTGTATTGACATCTCTCATGGCTGAACAAATGGTGCAGTTGAGCTATATTCGCCTGTATCGATTGCTGGCCTGTTTAACATTCGTGCCCTCGCTCCCAGAGGTTGACCACAGGGCAGGGGTTTTACAGCACAGTCCATCCCTTCCTTACTTATCAACGTGCACCCCCAAGTAAAGCAAAGAAAGCTTTTTATTGTGGTGTGTTAACAATTGGCAGCTTGTAAAACCAAAAGTTTTACTTAAAGCTTGAAGGAAAAACTGGAAAAATTTTGCAACAGCTATGTAAAGCTAGTTTCACATATTTTTTTATTTAGCAGTACAAAGAACTATATGCTGTACTACATAGTTTATATTTTAAGATTTGATCCACTTTACATTATATACATAAATAGTTTTGTTTTTTAATATCATTGCTTATGCATGTTATTTATAGCAATTAATTTTAGTTAGGAATTTTAGCTTGATATGGAAGTAATTGTAAAAAAAATATAGACACAAATGTGTCTATGTAGCCATTTAACAAATTAAATAAAAAAAGCTTTAAGTGTGATGTATGCTGATGGTTTAAACCAGTTGTTGGCGGGAACTATTCTGTCTATACACAATCATGTAGCGCAGTATCACAACTTCTCAGCTGGCCACTCACTTAGATCTGATTATTTGACCCTTTGCAGAGTCTGAGAGCCAATTCTTAATGGACACCCATTTTCCTGATGGGACAAAATGCAAATTTCATTTTCTGCCGTTCTAATGGCTAGCAGCACAGCAATGTTCTCAATCTGCTTTAATGTTCAGAAATAAAGCAATGCGGTGTTTAGAAACAAAAAAGAGGGCCAGTAATTGATACTTTATCACTCTGTATCTCAGATGTTCCACTTTTACCACTTCATTTTAAATTTCAGGGGGCTCCTGG
>JAOUQT010000022.1:6694614-6707432 GCA_025769995.1 Xyliphius kryptos
GCAATGAGGGTTAAGGGTCTTGCTCAAGGACTCACATTGGTAACTTCAGTGGACCTGGGATTTGAACCCCCAACCTTGTGATTGATGTACACCTTAACCACTGAGCTACCACTGCCTTGAAGCGACATAAGCAGACTTGAAGCGCCTTAAAGACTTGAAGTGACATAAGCTTCCTCCTAGAAACACATGGAGTGAAAATTGTTTGATGTATCCTTGGAGAGCCTAAATGACACTGTGCTGTGCTGTGCTGATGTGTTAATGGTTTGCAAGAGAAGTTGTTTTACATTTCGTTCTGACTAATTCTCTTAGATGGCTCATAATTAATCGAGGTGCTTTTGTCAGGTCGCCCCGATTGCTTTGCAGAGTTGCCCATAAGTAGTAAACATCTATAGTCTTTCTTGCTATGAAGTTCTTTCCAGTGGCACTGTTTACTTGCACACACACTGCATATGCTTTACCATGTGTCTATGATTATATATGCAGATCATCTGTCACTAAAACTAAAGTGCTCACTGGCAAGATGTTTAATGCAAATGTACTTTGTCAGCGGCGTGTGCGCATTAGTGCTAAAATGCCAGTGATTATGGAAGGGACATTTTCAGTAAAATGACTAGATTTTCATTCCCTCATCTTTATCCATAGTGGTATGTCAAGCCATTTTTGATAAAAAGCAGCACTATGTTCATATCCCCGGAATCTCTTAAAGCTATGGATTTTCTTGTTCACAAGCTTTGAAAATCCCTATGCATCTTAACCAACCTGTGTCTACACAATTGTCAGTTCAGCACAGGTCAGGTTTTTACAAGCATTTCACTTTTTTACTGGCTTTAATATTCTTAATTAATTTATTATGATTACCATTTATTTTTAATAATGTAATATTGACTGTGTGTGTGTGTGTGGAGGCCGTGTTGTTAATCAAAACATACAGCCAACCTGCCTAGTATTTTTGTTAAGACAAAAATCACCTTTATTTTCCCAACTCACACAGACATTGTAATCAATCTAATTACTTCAATATTTATATTAATTGAGCAAATAACACTTTCACTAATTTATTTTCTTAAAAATAAGAAAAAAAATATTTGTTCTTAAATCTTAATACTTCAAACAAAGGGGAAAATCTGTATTTTACTATATTGAAAAAATGTCTTGTAAACCATTCATATATTTTACAAATAAAATTCATTTATTTAACGAAATACAAATCATATTTTTTTTATTAAGTATGTTGAACAAATTTTAGGAAATTACAGGTTTCAGGTTTTATTGTGCTTTTTAGAAAGTGTTTAAAATATTTGTGTAAACAAGGCTTATAGAATGTTAACAAAGTTAACAAGTTTATTTTTTTATATCAAAAATGACCTTTCCAGAGGGAAGAGATGGCATCTGACAATTGGTGATTCTGTACTCTAAGTATCTGACACATGGCTGACAAATCCGATAGGTGTGAACCTTTACTAATCCAAGTTTAAACCCTGGAGCTTCAACCAGTCACACATTTATTACACTCCACTTAGCTTGCTCTGGTTCTTCAACACAAGCACAGGCCCTCTTCCTTTGCAATATGATTGTGATCGTGTCATTTAATAAGCAACAGTTCTATGCATTAAATATATTTATGCAAACAGACGTGATGGTTCTGTGTGCTCATGTAAATTCCTGATGTATTGCTATCTTGGCAACAGGAAAACCATTGGTATTATACATGCCATTTATGTGTTTTGCACCACAAAGGAGAACATTTGCTGTCTTTATGATAGCAAAGACATTGACATGCCCTAAATCAAGCTGCATGGTTGACTGTTTGCGAATGATCGCTAAAATTTGGCCGTAAGTCATTAAAAGTGTTACACTCTGTGCAGTTCTCACTTTTTTGCAGATGCAAGGCATTAATTTTTGCCAAGAATAACAAAATATTTGCTGGACGCTGAATAAAAGAATGATATAAATCAGGGGTGTCCGTACTTTTAAAAAAGGGGTCTAAATTTTTGAAAGTGAAGATGCCCATGGGCTAGATGTTTCTTCTTGCATTTTTTGACCACAAAAGTGGTCTATTTTCACTGTCACAATTATTTATAATTATTCATATCTGGAAAATCAGATAACATTCAACAAACTGTGTAGAATATCTCAAATTTAAGGTATTCAAATTTAGGGTGAAGCAACTCCTCTGTCACGTTCATGTTATTGGCAAACACCCCTTAAAGGATTTGTATATGTGTCAGATGCATCGGTGCATTCATTGCCGGGTAATGAGTAATAATCAAATGCTACTCCTTTGCCCCCCTATAGCGGCCAGAGAGATATTATTAGGATGATGCTGTGATCATGTGGTGGAAGGAGGAATTATATGTTAAAAGTGTTATGATTTATTTATTCTGACAGAGCTAATGAGCCATAAATAACACATTATAAGCCGTAATTGGAGACTATGGACATGCCTGATATAAATAGATAATTTACTAAAGTTTTGAATTTATTAATATTCTTAAACTTAAAATGTTGTTATATAAGTAAAAATCATATTTTACTGATCACATCTGTCTATTACATCACAAAGCAAGAATTTTCATTTTTTTCTCTACATACAGTAGAACTCTCTGGAGAAATGATGCAGTGTACCTAATATATAATTTTTTTGCAATGAAAATAATTCCATTTAACAGGTTTGCAAAGCAATTTGGGTCATTTGGAAACCGAACAGATGGGCCACATTCGTCGATGTTGCATCAACAGCTAAAATTAATAGCGTGGCTTTTACAGCAGCTGATACTTTTTTTTTCCTCTTGCTTTTGTGTTTTGTGTTTTATGATACTAATACCAAATTAATAGCTTGGGTTACTACACAGCATAAACATTTATAACCCAAGTGTGAAAACATCTGGCAATCTGGCTACACTGGTATGTGTCTTGTTTACCAGCACAACTCATCTTAAAAGCAAACGTAATTATGACAGATGCCAGTCCTGCAAATTCATTCATGCAGAAGCATGTAGGCCCATGTGACTCTGAAGCTGTTCTGCAGGGATCAGTTGATTAAATGAAGAAACCAATCACAGTATTACTGCCAGTGCTGGTAAACTGAGTGTGAAAATGTCATTTATAAGCATAAATCTCATTAAGTCTTTCATTTGAAACTAAAATGACATGCTCTGCTGTCTCGAAGTTGATTGGTATATAACCTACATAACCTTATATGCATGGCCATTGACTTTTCTTTTATTTTTTATTCATTCATTATATTTTGCTTAATCCTCTACCAGGGTTATGGTGGGGTTCCCCATGCCCATCCAGGGGTGAACATTTGGGGCGCTGGGCAGATGTCATCTCCAATGTATCGCTGGACACACACTCACTCACATAGCCACACACACTATATAGGGCAATTAACAGCAGTCAATTTACTTTGAATCCATATTTTTGAACTGAGTAAGGAAACCGGAGAACCCGGAGGAAACCCACTTGGACACAAGGAGAACATGGAAAGTCCACTCAGATTTGGATTTGAACCAGGAATCCCCAGCGCTGAGAGACGAAAGTGCTAACCACTAAGCCACCATGATGCCTTCTTTTATTATTATTTTTTATTTTTTTATTTTGAATAGTCAGCAAAATCCTACACTGACTATACTAATGGATATATCACTTATTGACTGAACTGCTGGGATTGGAATTAGCAATTAAAGACGAGTCTGGTTGGCACGTGCCAGTAGTGCAGAACCGACAAGGACATCTGTGCATCTTGGCCTGGCCATGGTACGTGTCCATCTGTGGCTGATTAGTTCTTCTCTTACTGCACCTGTGTGCCTGGTCATAACCTGCCGCAATTCTGCTTCATAACATCTGCCTCTACATGGCCTTTAGAGGCCCACAGAACATCTGGCTGAAAAGCCCAGCCTTTGTTCTTGGCTTTGGTCTGCCTTTACTTTTTTATTCATCTTCTCTTTTAATCTGCGCTTGGCAGTTAAATTCAAGCTAAATACACAGCCTAGGGCTGTGACAGACATCAGTTAGATGGCATGCATTGGAGTTCCTCATAGAATTATTGTTTTTGTATTGTGTAACCATAGTGATAATGCATTAACGTTCATCTTTTTTGGGGGAAATGGCAAGTTAATTCTGTTTAGAGTTCACATTGTGCTTTCTCTTAGCATATACTATAATCAGGACACAACAGTATGACCGATTCTATTATATACTTACTGTAAAAATTGTAGTGCTAGTTACAGTACTGCTGTCCATCTGTTTGTGGGACTGTGTTAGTCCCTTTTTATTCTGTTCTCTCAAAACCCCAATAGTACTACCACAAAGCAGGTATTATTTGCTTGGTGCATTATTTTGATTCTAGAAGTGTCACTGTCAGTAATTGTAAAATTACAAATTCTTCTATATGGTAAGAGGAGAAAATAGACAATATAGCAAGTATATGAGGAGTCACAAACCTTTGATACTGTGTTTGATACTGCCAAAGCCCTCACTGACTAACTGACTGACTCATTCATTACTAATTCTCCCACTTTCCGAGTACCGAGTATTGTCCGGGTTCTCCGTTTTCCTCCTACATCCCAAAAACATGGATTCAAGGACATTTGTATGTTCTAAATTGCCCTGTTTAGTGTGTGGCTGTGTGTGTGAGTGTGTACCCAGCGATGGATTGGCACCCTGTCCTGGGTGTGTTTGCCCAGCGCCCGAGACGTTCTCCCCTGGATGGGCATGGGGAAACACTGTAGCCCAGCACGGGTATTCAGCTACTATATACATATAGTATATATCACACTGGTGTATACCTACTTTTTTGTTTGGTGTATTTGGTCTATGCAAGCTAGATAACATTCAATTTTAACAAAAAGTTCTTTACATTCATGCATTCTTTTTCAAACTGGGCCATCATGTCAACTAGTATTTTTTTTATTGTTCAAAATTACCCAAAAGTAATATATTGCAATGTCAGTTTCCTGTATTATATCAGGCAAATCTAAATTAGACACATTATTTTCTTTGCACAATAGAAGTGACTGTCCTTGTTTGCAAATAAATCGTTCACTTTGAACAGTTCTTTTTACTGAGTTATCTATCTGGTCCACCCCATAATTGAATTATTCGGAAACAGTCATTATAAATCTTCAGAAAATGCAGTACGTTGAAAAATGAAACAAATAGAAAAATGTTTAACATCTGAAAAATCAAGTCAAAAAGTCTGCTTCAGTTTTTCAAACTGATCAGTAAGAATCAGTTTATAACTGATAAATTTATAACTAAATTATATTAGCGTGTCTTCAGGTGATGATAGGAAAGTGAAACAGTCATAAATGTGTATACCATAACAGTACAATGAATACCAGG
This sequence comes from Xyliphius kryptos, assembly GCA_025769995.1. NCBI lineage: Eukaryota > Metazoa > Chordata > Actinopteri > Siluriformes > Aspredinidae > Xyliphius > Xyliphius kryptos. The sequence goes on from JAOUQT010000022.1 coordinate 6,699,961, forward strand.
CAGCTGTGCCAGTCTTGAACTACCCATTCATTCATTCATTATCTTCAACTTAGTCCTTTATGAGGGTCGTGGGGGGGTTCCCCATGCCAATCCAGGGGAGAACGTCTCAGGTGCTGGGCAGATACACCCAGGACAATGCGCCAATCCATCACTGGGTACACACTTACTCACACAGTCACACACGCATACACTCACAATACAGGGCAATTTAGAGCATTCAATGTACCTTCATGTTTTTGGAATGTGGAGGAAACCGGAGAACCCGGAGGAAACCCACACAGACACGGGGAAAACATGCAAACTCCACCCAGATGGGGATTTGAATCAGGAATCCCTAGCGCTGAGAGGCGAATGTGCCACCATGCCGCCCTCTTGAACTACCTAATTTACAAAAATAAATACAAACGTTTGGCTTTTCTGCATACCTATGTGGATATCTCTCTTACATGAAGGAATGTCCTTATTCAGATAATATGCAACTGTAAAAGCCAAAATTCTTAAGATAACGTGCAGACTGCAGAGCGAACATACTGTAATTCCAATTCAAACCCAAAATATATAATGTATGTTTTTTCTTTAGCATGTTCCTTTTAATAAAAAAATGAGAGTGGCATTAGAAAAGAGGGGTGCAGAAGGCCTCAAGGATTGAACACGCTGTCATAGAACTGGTGTCAAAGCATGACAGCCTGGTGGATCGTCACCTCTCCACCTCGTGTTTCAGCTGTGTAAATAATGTCTGTAATTAACATCACCTGTACCTGACAAGCATTGGCCTGATGAGCACTCAATGTTCAGGCTGTGTTCACAGCTGTGACAGAAGCCATATTGTGTTCCTCATGGGGGAGGTGAGGGTTGGGGAAGAGCTGCAGACCATTACTACACAGGAGCACACTTTACTTTAGGTTTGCACAAAAATACAAACGAATGATTAAGCACATTTCATTAAATATATATATTTATATATATCATATTTATATATAAGTCAGAATCCAGCAACACATATTTGTTTCATATCAGGTACTTACTACATGGTTCAGTGTAAGCTGTGTACTGCTTTTAGTATGTACATGTAATGTAAAGTAGTGGATTATATTCCTTAATGCTCGGTAGGGTGCTGTCTTTATGTTTGTAATATGGCAAATAGGAGTGTTTCTTATTGTGTTCCTTCTCTCACGCCGGAGATGGTCTCTAGGTGATGACTCAGGCCCGATCGACCACCTCTGTTAGCATGCATTACTGATACTTTTAGTAAGTGCACTGTTCACATTGACCCTACCACCACTTATATACCCCACATAAATACATTTTTGTTAAGTTTATGTCTGTTGTCAACACTTTTTACAGCCACTAAATCGAAACCTTGCCGGTTTTAATATCGATAATCAGAAACAGAGGTGAAAAGAAAAAAATAACAGCCACTTACTGACTGCAGACAATCAGCTAACTGTTAAACCAACAAGTCCAGCCATTAGGTGTGAATAATTATATGCATTTCTTACACATTTTAGATACAGAGTTAAACATGTGTGGGCGGGGATCATTTTTGTGTTCCCCGTGATGAATTTGCACCCTTTCCTGGGTATATCTTTCCAGCACACAAACCATTCTCCCCGTGACCCCAGTGTAATATAAAGTGGAAGATAATGGCAGAATAATACTCTTGGTTATGTTTTGCATAAATACTGGAGGTGGTTTCCAGGGCCAGCTTTTAAAAAGGCTGGGACTCTTTAAGTATCAAGAATAATAGGTTGTTAGCCATAAGCAAGATGGCTAGACCTTTGCTTGTTTCTCTTTTCTTTTATGCATTCAGATAGAAATTATGACAAAGGCATCTTCGGCGCCCCTAATGAGAGGCTTCCGAAGAAGAAAAGAAAAGTTTAAAAGGTGGTTTGGGAAGTGATCCATGCAGAGCATTGCATTTAGCCTGGAGCTGTTGGGGAGCATAATGCTTCTTCCTCTATGAGCTGCCATGCACTGACTCAATTACTTTACACAAAGCTTATTTCTAACCCAAACCTTTTTTCTCTCTTACTATTTCTACAATATTTTCCAATAGGATCAAACCTTTAAAGTTTACGTGACTATATCTAACCAGCCTCTACTCTGTGACTTTAGCGTTTGCTGTACCTTAAACGTAAAGGCACAGGAACAGAATTCACACATTAAGTTACATGTGATCTGTATATTCTGTATATACTTTTGCTCAAACTTATCCCAATCTAACAAAAATCAAGCTTGGATATTTTTATTCAGAATTAAATAAAAAATAAAATTTACAGTTGGGTGATTTCTACATAATTAGCATATGACTATGCCTAGGGGGAACATCTGGATTGACAATGTGAAAGTTGTGGACAATTTGGAGGGAGGAAAGAAATAATTCTAGTTGTGATTGTTGATCTAGTTTTTGGTTTTGTTTACATCTATACAATTTTTCTTTAATTTAATCATGTGTTGACTTTCTACTCAATGGAGTTATATATTTACATAACTTACATAATTAAAAATATGTTTGAGAAGCTCTGTGGTTTAGTGGTTCGCACATTCACCTTTTAGTGCTTGGGATTGAGATTTATCTTCATGTTCTTCTTGTGTCCATGTGGGTTTCCTCTGGCTGATCTAAACTTCCCGTATATGTGTGAGTGAGTAGGTGAGTGAGGGAGTGTGTGTGAGGGAGTGTGTGATTGAGTGAGAGTGTGTGAGAGAGTAGGTGAGCAAGTGAGTGAGTGAGGAAGTGACTAAGTAAAGTGAGTGTGTGTTTGAGTGTGTGAGGAAGTGTGTGAGTGAGGGTGTGTGTGAGTGCATGAGAGTGTGTGTTTTAGTGTGTGTTTGAGTGTGTGAGTGAGTGAGTGAGTATGTGAGTGAGTGAGGGGGTGTGTGAGTGCATGAGAGTGTGTGAGAGAGCAATTGAGTGTGTGTGTGAGTGAGTTGTGTGTTTGAGTGAGTGTGTGAGAGAGTGAGTAAATGTGTGTGTGTGTGTGTGTGTGTGTGTGGTTAGTCCAGTGCCCGAAATGTTCTCCCCTGGATGGCGTTGACCCAAGTATAGGATTTAGCAGAAAATAATAAATGAACACTTGAACAATATATAGTATATTATATATAATGTGGTCTGGGAACATATTGTGTGGTAGCTCTCTGGTTGGTGTTTTGTGATATTAATCTGAAAGTTGTGGGACCCTGACTCAGTGGGGTCAGCTCTCTTTGCTCCAGAGATGACGTATCTGATCTGACCCTATGTGCTAAACTCAAGTTGTGATGTCTGTAAGTCACTTAGATTAACGTTATCTGCAAACAATAATGTCAAATGATACCTACAGGGCCTTCCCTGTTCTATGTTGATATGTCCTTTGCAGCTATAAAGCCTTCCATATTTCTAGGCAGGCTATTTGTAAGATTTTGTAGTGTGAAAGTAGGCTTTTTATCCAAAAGAACATTTGTAAGGTCAGATACCAACGTTGGATTTCAGAACCTGTCTCCTAATGTCCATTACAATTCTCTTCAAATGTGTATGATATGGTTGAGTTGTAAATATTCAATTATTCAGTCAATCAAGTGTTTTTCACAACAAATTCAAATAACCATGCCATTATTGACCTTTGCACTTGGACAGTCTTTTGTGTATAAAAATCCACCGTACCACAATGTTGGAGACACATTATTGTCTGGCTTGGTTCTTAATTCCATACAACTGTGGTAGCAGTATTAAATGTATTACCTGAGATCGGTGATTTAATGATGGATCACAATAGTCCACATAGTGTATATATATGTCTGAGTGTATCTTTAGGAAATGTGGCAACTCTGCATGGCTAAATAGTCAAAACATGAATGCTTAACAACCTTGTTCTATTTATAACAGTGGTACTATTTAGTTAGCAAGCTGAAATGAGCTTCATTTTGCTGCAGTAAACAAATCCTGCAGAGGCTGCAGTGTGATTGAGAAATAAGGGGAAAAAAGGGAGAAAAAGAGAGTGCACAGGATGGACACAGCCGGCTGAGCTTTTCCAAAGTTAGCTCTGGGTAGAACACGAGATCTGCATCTTGGGATTGAAAGCAGATTTGTTCCAGTGCAACGACTGGGAAGAAGGTTATGGGCCTTCACTTTGGAAATGTATACAAACTCGTCAAGTGAAGCTGAAAAGGGCCGCACAGGATTGATTTGTATCAAAGGAGATTTGGAAAAAGAACAGCTGCTGTGAACACTCAGACTATGTATCTACCATCTGGCTCTCTCTTACTCTCTCCCACATGCATATTCCCTTTCTTCTCTGCATGATGTCATTGACATTCCACTCTGGTTTAGATGGTTACTACTTTTCCTAACTTTTTTTTTTTTGACTGACCAGAGGGCCTAGGCAAGTTTTCTTAAATGTAGTAGACAAAACAGCCAGTCTTCTCTTTAAAGACACTGATTATTCTGCTGATACATGTTTAAGATTTATTTATTCTGGTTTCCAATACAACCCTATTATATCTATTATATATACATTGTGAAGAAAAAAATTCACTTTTAAGAAATGACCTTTTTAGAGCCTTTCAAGAGGATTTTAGCATCAGATTTGGGCTGCTTAGAAAAGAAATTACGAAAATGTGGTTGCTGGTGGGCTATTTGTTTTATTGTTTTCCTTACATCTGGGTTATATAGTGAACTATCTGAAATAATGAGGTCAGCAGCCAAAGTCTGCCTGACTTGGAGACATCATTACAGTTTCACCATACGGCACAAACTGTACACAGTCTCCACACTCCCAGTAAAAGAGCGGTGGAATTCAGCCAGCAGTGTTTGAAATAGGAACATGGTTGTGATTGCATGGTTTTGCCTGCTCAGAATAGACTTAAATCCTGCAAAAGCAAGCTCTCAAGGTGCTATTTTTGTATCGTTGTTACAGTGTTAAACCGGAGTAATAGCAGAATAGCATACCTCAAAATGATAGTCTCCGCGTGCAGAATGTCATATGCACTTGGGTAAATCCTGCAAGAACACTGTGCACTTGGCTGAGATTCAGTGAAAAGCGGTGTAATAGAACTTTTTTTGTTAAAAAAGGGTCAACATATCACACTCGTTATGTTTGATCTAGACAGATGCATTTGTAGTTGATATACTAATGGCCAAATAGTCCGATGCCATACATAAACTGCAATACTGAGGTAATAGGCAGCTTCTTAGGTGTGGGAGTTAGTATTAAATGCAAATGCAGGGTCTGACAGGCAAGTCCTTAATTGTGTGTGTGGATTCACCCGAATAGATATGTATTTTTTAGTGACCATGCATATTTCCTTCAGAAGACTTCATGATTGACAGCAATTGCGTTTGTCATGGCGCATTGCTTAATCCATATCAGCTCTTTAATTCTAATTAAGCTGCTTGGGGATGCACTTTGGTGCGTAGCAAGCCACAGCAGCTGTCTGTAATGGCTTTGTCTAAATCCTCTTGGCTTGTGAATAAAACAGTGCCCAATGTTATGAAATGAAATACAATCGTGGGCAGAAGTTGGACACTTCTGGTCAAAATTCATGTTATTTTGGTGGGAATACAGGCTAACATATCCTGTACAGGGACCAAACATCTGTTTTACCTGTAATAAAGATACTTTAAAAGTATCCCTGTGAGTTGTGTTTAATTAAAAAATCTAATCAATTAAACTAGTCATTAAAGTAGGTGTTTGTGTATTTATACAGTGGCAGTTAGGGATTAAACGATTAACTTTATGGATTCAAGGTAAATTGGCTGCGCTAAATTGCCCCGATATTTTGTGTGAGTGAGTATGGGCCCAGCGATAGATTGGCGCCCTGTTCTAGGTGAATTTGCCCTGCGCCCGAAATGTTCTCACCTGTGACCGTAGTGGATTAAGCACAAGGTGTTCAATTGATAGATATATCTGTGTCCCTTAAAGTACAAATTTCAAGTAGGTAATTTATCAAGCAATTGTCACAAAGCAGCTTTACAATTTTATAAGTCTGAACCCCCAAATAGCAAGCCGAAGCAACAGTGGCACGGAAAAACTCTGTTACGTCATGTATGTCAAACCACATGCCCATCTAGGGGAGAACGTCTCGGGCGTTGAGCAAATTCACCTAGGACAGGGCGCCAATCTATCGCTGGGCACACACTCACTCACATATACACAGACTGTAGGGGTCATTGCCTTTACCTTGAATCCATGCTTTTGGACTGTGGGAGGAAACCGGCGAATCCGGAGGAAACCCATGCCGACACGGAGAGCATGAAAACTCCACCCAGATTGAAATTCGAACCGGGAATCCAGAGAGCTGAAAGGTGAACGTGCTAAACACTACGATTTTGCGGCGCTCTTATGATTGATTAATTGTATTGTTTTAATCATGATTAGTTGCAAAAATCATCTCATTCCTAGTAGCAGTGGGATCATGTGTTGGCAGAAATGATTCTCATTCTTGGAGTTTTAGTTGAATGAATTTTTTGAAAGCTGTGGAAAATGCTCAGAACAAAGGGAATTGGAAAATATCTGTCACCAAACTGAACTGTAACACCCTCACGCACCCAGACTGAATTAATGTTTGTTGTTAACATGGCATATATCATGACTGACTATTCCAACACACTGCAGTAACCACATAAATTATGAAATGGTGAATAAACATAAAACATACACAGCGAGTTTTCCCATGCATACTGCACTGTAAGTACATGCAAATCAACCCCACCCCAGGCAGTCGAAATATGGTCCCAATGCCGCTTATAAGAGCATCCATCTGGCTGTTTTGCCTAATGTGTGCCTTAAGTCCCAGTCCAGCCCCATGATGTATGCCTCTTTAATGTAAGTTACCCAGCACATATGCTGCAGCTTGCATCCAATTGGTTACAACTAGTTACAAATAAAACTTCCTTACTAAGCATTCCTGACCACACGATCACAAAAAATTCAAAAGCTACAACTGATTCAAAGCTCTGTAGCTCGTCTGGTTCACAATCAACCCAAATTTTTGTCACTCCAATACTTATCTCTCTCCATTGGCTCCCTGTAGCTGCTCGCATTCAGTATAAGGTACTGATTCCATCTTTTAGGACAATCCCTGCATCTGCCCCCCTTACCTTCACTCTATTTTTCAATATGCACTCCGACTCATTCACTGTGCGCTAGTGATGAAAATCGCCTGCTAATTTAACCTCACCATGGTGCTAATTCTTACGCCATATCGTTGAACACTGCTAACGACTAATGCTGGTTCCCAACATTGTTCGTAAGGCTGAGTCACTTGGCATTTTTAAGTAACATCTCAAGACAAAAATCTCTTCCATGAGCACTTGCTATGAAAAACAAATTGGCTAATGATCAGGTTTTATTTCCACAAGTTTTTGATTACTTGACTATTGACTTGTGTTGTTCTCTTATTTGTATGTTCATTCATTCATTCATTCATTCATTCATTCATTATCTTCCGCTTATTCCTTTCTGAGGGTCGCGGGGGGGGGGGGGGGGGGGGGTTCCCCA
>JAOUQT010000022.1:6719529-6731713 GCA_025769995.1 Xyliphius kryptos
CTAACATGATAGGTGTCTGTTCAAACAATGCGTCAATGCCGAAAAAAAAAAAAAGTATGTTGTATCGCATGCTCGCCCGCTTTCATTTTTAGTTAATTATATACTTAGTGTGAGTTTAGTCTGCAATAAAGATACAAAATTGCGTGTGTGTGTGTGTGTGGAAAAGTGTCTACAATGAAACTGCAACCTTTTAAGGGTTTTTTTCTGCCTTATGCCAGACAGAACACTGACATTAACTCCAACATCCCCCAAAATCAACAAAGGATAAACGTCTTACAAAAAATAATGAACAAATTATTTAGTTTACTCTGAGACATACTTATTAAATTGCTAAATATAACAGTATAAAAGCTATCTTCATTCTTACTTTTATTTTCTCTTTCTCTTCACCGTTCTATCTCTTTGTAGCAGACAGACGATGCAGCACAGACAGACAGCCAACAACAAACACAGTCCACCGACAGTACAGAAAACAAGACACAACCAAAACGGCTCCATGTTTCCAACATCCCTTTCAGGTTCAGAGACCCAGACCTCAGGCAAATGTTTGGCGTGAGTACTTATTGTGATTTTTAATCAAATTCTACTGTTCTTCATTGTTTTCTATACTTTTACAGGTATTGTTAATCAAGAGAATCATAATTAAAATTAATTGGGATTTATTTACTTCTCTTTTCAGCAATTTGGTAAAATCTTAGATGTTGAGATCATTTTTAATGAGAGGGGATCTAAGGTATGTGTTGCATTCAGCTTCTGTTGCATGCCTTCAGTCTCCTACAACAAAATACTGTACTTACAATTCAGTTAAAATAAATTTAAAATTTTGCTTGAATTGTTACTGTTGTTACATGCTATTTCTATAAAGAAACATAATTGATAGCATTGATAATCAAATAATCTGAATTGTCTAAATCTATATGTTTGTTCTTTATCCTAATGCATAAATTGTTTTTAAAAGAAATGATTAGAACACTGTACTACACATTAGCTGCTGAAAATCTGCTAACTCCCTATGCTATTCCATTGTAACCCATATATGAGCAGTTATTAATATTCTAAATAAAGGCTGAGCAGGTTAATTGCCGGTATGGTTTTACAATTAGTTTGCTTTGGTTGGGATTAAGTGGTTACTAGTAAAGTTCTTCAGTATCATTGTCAAAATCAATCTGTCAAGAGTGATGCTGTCAAACCAGATATTTTAGTTGCTGTAATTTAGACGCCTTTGCTGAAATTACATGCATTGTTCATTTTCAAAATATCAGTGAGTTAACATCTTCTATGTTAAACACACTGGGGTTGGACAGTGAAACTGAAACACTGGTCATTTTAGTGGGGGAGGTTTCATGGCTAAATTGGAGCAGGCTGGTGGTCAATCTTCATTGATTGCACATTGTACCACTAAGAGCAGAGTGTGAAGGTTCAACGAGCAGGGTGAAAGCACAGTTATGCACAAAATTGTGTAATGCACACAACATTATGGGTGATATTCCAGAGTTCAAAAGATTGGTTTAATGAACATAAAAGTGAAGTTGAACATCTCCTGCCCTGCACACTCACCAGCTCTAAATATTACTGAGGCACTTTGGGGTCTTTTGGAGGAACGAGTCAGGAAAAGGTTTCCTCCACCAGCATCACATAATGACCTGTCCACTATCCTGCAAGAAGAATGGCTTCAAATCCCTCTGACCACTGTGCAGGACTTTTATACTTGTATATATTGTATATATTCCCAAGACGAATTGACACTGTATCGGCCGCAAATGGAGGCCCTACACCAAACTAAAAAATAGGTCTAAAACCAGGTGTTTCAGTTTCATTGTCCAACCTCTGTATTTTTTCTATTTTTAGTTATACTTATTATTACGTTTCTACAAGTAGCATTGCATTTTTTAAATGTGTTTATTTATATAACAAGATGGCAATCATGCCTTAAAATGTGCAAATGTCTTTTTCTTTTTAGAGGATGAGAAGATTTAAAAAAAAAAAAAAAAACTAGCATATGTAATTAGATACATTTTTGCAGAATATTTGCCTGCAGATAAAGTTTTTTTTCTTAACGGGATATAGATACTATAGATACCATGGGAACACAAAAATATAGAATTACTGTAGGTTAAATGAAGTCAGGTCTGAGAATGATTTTTTTAGTTTACAAAAAAAGAGAAAAAACATACTATATTTCACATTATGATAGAACTGTATTTTTTAATTGTTAATATTATTATTTTAACATTTTAAGAAATTTTGTTCATACAAATTGTAACACATTCAAAGTAGTTTGTCAGTAATTATAATTTATTAACTTAGTCTCTGATTGAGATTTAATAACTTCTTCACAGTCTAATCTCGCTACTGTCATCAAACGTTTTTTTTTTCCCTGATAAAACTAGAACACAGAGTGAACATCCAAAGAATTACTAAATTTCAATTTTTCTTTGGCATATAATGCCATTTGCCCAGATCTCTTTAATTGTATTCAAATATGAATTTTGATTTACCCTCTAACTATAATAAATAAGAAGACTTGTTTTGGGGTTCACTTTAAGGACTTTTATCTTCTTTTAATATGTATTATTACCTCAAACATGACCTGTTTCAGGCATTCGGCCTTTATGAGGTTTAAATTCTTTCAGGTGACGTTTCTGTTTTTTCCGTTGTTTCCTTAGAGGTTTTAACTGAACTGGTTAATTACTGTTCACATCTTTGGCTTAACCATTGCCCATCTTGATGCTTGCATGGTGCAGGGGCAAATAAAAAGGAGCAGGGAGGTCTTTAAAGCAGCAGCAGCAGTAATGTGTAAGAGAATGGCAGCGAGGTAGATCTCAAGGGGTTTTTATTCTTACCGTTTTTGTTGGTCCTCGCGATCGTTTTCTGACTGAATTAATGATGTGCATGTTGTTCTCCCCCCTCTCCCACCTGCATGCAGGGTTTTGGTTTCGTAACTTTCGAAAGTAGTGCTGATGCGGACAGGGCGAGGGAGAAATTACACGGCACGGTGGTAGAAGGCCGTAAAATAGAGGTGCATGTAACAAATATTTCCCTTCTCGAAAAAATTCTATTGTTTTTTTTTTCTTTTTAGTGTTTAATTATTTTTACTTTGCCTTTTGGTGTCTTTTCTGTGTTTTGCTTCACTGCCATCTGATGCATTGCTTTTCTGTTAACGTGTGTGTGACCCCGACTACCTTTTCCCTGTTTGAGTTGGCCTCATGTACTACACTCATTGAACTCTGATGGTTGTATCACTTTAGTATATTTCATTTTGAATAAGGCTTACAGTCAGTTTATATTATTCCTCTTGTTCCTTTCTAATTGAGCTAACTGCTTTCTTTAAGTTGCCGTTCACCTCAGTTTATGTGATTGTATATTCATTTTTTTTTTCTTCTTTTCATTTTAACAAGCCAGCGGGTGCAGACGGCCAACTCTTGCATGATCATGTTGCAGGGTTAAATGAGGGATACTCAGTGAGCTGAAATGTGGCAGTCAAATGTGCCATTATAAAGCCACTGAAACCTAGGTTTCCCTGACCCATGTCTACTTAAATATAAAAAAATTATGATTATTTAAACGCATTCTGATAATAGTTGAACTACTGTGAGAAAACAATTAGTATTACCACTACTAGTTCTTTACTTCTTTTTTTTTTCTCTCTCTTTTTATTATTTATCTTTTTTTCCGATGTAAGATGATTTTGTCGCCTCTTAGTAAGACATTGCGTATTTTGCCTTTTACCCCCTCCCCTTCTTTTCCTACGGTAGCCCGTAGAGACCTCACCAAACTCTCAATAGCCATGGTAGCAATACACACACGCTGAAATCTGAATGGTAAGTGGAGAAATCCATCTGCCATTTCGCGCTACAAATAAAGTGATCTTTTTTTATTTTTAAATATTTTCTTAATGCTGTTTTCTCTTGGTACACGTGGACTTGGGTGTACCATATAAATGCGTGAAGGACACTGATTGGCCAAGACTTGACTTGTTGCACATCTTATTCCAACTGTTAACACCATTCATTGTGTTAAACAATGCACCCTGTTTTAAGTTACTTAAGCTGGAATGAGTTTCTTTCTTTTTGTCGTCTTTATTTTTTGTTGTTTTTTAAATTGAGATTTTTGAAGTGAAACACAACAGCTTTTGGCCCGAGTGTTTGAATGCTAAGTGTTGCTTCCTTTCCAACTATATAAACTCTTTGATGTATGCTGCACAGTGCTTCATTTGTTTGTCCTCCAGTTTTATCTTTTACCCATTTTCATTGATAATTTATTTATTTCTACTTTTCACCGCATGTTCTTTCATATAAGACTAGTATTCCATTTGTTAAGTGTTTGTGTGTGTGTGTGTGTGTGTGTGTGTGTGTGTGTGTGTGTGTGTGTGTGTGTGTGTGTGTGTGTGTGTGTGTGTGTGACAACCTTTCACATTTCTTTTTTATCTTGATCATGTTTTGATGATGCATGCTGATGAGCCTCTATGATGAGCCAGTTGTAAATGTTTATTTGCATTGTATGTCCTTTTGTTAGTATTATTGAATGAAATTAATTTAATTTAATTGTTGGTTATGGCAACTTAATTTGTATGGATAAAGTTTATTTAGATGTTATGCATGCAAATCAATTTTAAATATTTTATTAGCTTTTTTCTGCAGTCTGTACTGACTGTATTTTTTGTATCCAGGTGAACAATGCAACAGCGAGGGTAATGACAAATAAAAAGACTGTCAACCCATATGCAAATGGTAAGATCAAATGTTATAGTATTTCAAATACATTGTACCTTTGTGTAATCTACATGTCTATATCTATTTCCTCTGGGAGCTCTGATTTCATCCCACAGTCCTCAGATAATAAATCACACCTATGTGTAAAATCAGATGTATTTATGTGTTTGCCCTGTGATGGACTAAACATCTAAAAAGTCAGGGAAATGCTGGGAAAAGTGAAGTATTTTAGCAAAATTAACTGCACCATTTTTTGCATATTATTTTAACCCCATTGTTGAAAAAGTAGTTTGCATGAATCCAAATTATTGTCCCTGATCGGACACAATAGACTGTCAATGATGTTTGTTAGTAATGTAACCATGTTGCCTTCTTTAAGCATGTATGGTAACATGGTAAGTAGTGCAGTAGAAAGTACTGGGGCCTTGTATCAAGAGGGCGATTGGCTTCTTAGTATAGACAGATTGCACAAATCTCCCTACATTTGTGTCGATTTCATCCAAAAACCTTATTTTCATTCCAAAGACTAAAGTTTTTGAATGTGTCTGTGATTCTGTCTTGCTATAGACTGGCAGCCTGTCCAAAGTATGTCTTTCAATGCAAGATTGGGGACTGTTTAAGACACAATTTAAATAAGTGGCTCAGACTACAAATACATACATAAATCAATCTAATGTTATTTGAACAAAAATATTAAGAGCCTCTCAGGCTACTTCTCTGCTGAATAAACTTAGGGTGCATAGGCATTATACAGCCTAAAATATGCGCATGTGAGGTATAGGGAAGAGCCATTTTAAATTCAAATGCATAATAATAGAATATTCAAAATTTTTCTTTAAAGAAATGGTCTGGAATGGATGTCACAAATATGGTCTGAACACTATACTTTTTTCATTAACAGAAACTTAACTAAAACTTTGAAGCTAGCCAGATCACACCGAGAAAGAGTTAAAGGATTTAAAGAATGCAACAATATTTGTTCTTATTGACAAAAGGACAGGTAATATACGACAATAGGCCAAAATTATTAAACAAACCTGAAAGACCTAACAAACTACAAATTGAAAAGGCCTGATTAGTTAAACACATCAACAGAAGGCTTTCACTGGAGGAGACAAGGACAATATGAACCACAGTAATAAAATAATGACATAAATAAGTAAAATGTCAAAATAAGAGTTTGAGGCTTTATTACACCAGGTAAAAAAATCATGTTTAATCATTGTGAAGGTTAGCAATGCTAGTTCTTTATTATTTGAGCCTGCAGTTGTACTAGCTCATAATTTCAAATTCAAAATCAGTGTTAATATACTAATACATTACGATTATTCTAATACAGGTGTGTCCACACTTTTCTGGCCAGAGATCTACTTTTTCCAGTGGAAAGGTCATTATGATCTACCTGGATTCATCTTTTTTAAGCCTTTTATGTTAAAATATTTTTACTCACATCAAATTGATATTATTAGCAATACAAGGGAATTCACTGGGGAAAAAACACTATTATTCTGATATTATTGACATTATTCCAACTGCTGATTTAAATCTCAGGCAGGCTTCCAAAAGATCACCGATGAGGGTAGACTTATATCTGGACCTCACATAAGTTTATCCAAAAAAATGCTGTCAAATTTGTGGCACATATTTTTATATTTCATATTTTTCATATTTCAATTAATGTACAATTATCTGTATATTAATTTCTGTTCGACAAATTAGTATATGCAACTTTACTTTAAAAACTTTACTCCTACACTTCGAATATTATATATAAATGTAAACATAAATATAGCTTACAATTGATGCATTGCAAAAAGTAACAACAGCAGAGAATAACAACAAGCTGAAACCATAAGCGAAAAGCATGGGATGTAATATTTAACTCTATTTTGAAGTCACTTTGAACCATGTGACAAAATTAACCAATGGAAACTTAATGCCAGTTTTACGCAAAAATAATGAATAAATACAAAACTCCAGCAGGGGGAGAAAAGCATCATAAAAAGTCTACAGAACATGACATGTAGAGTGTTAAAACGGCAATCTACCAACGTGCACTATGTGATCGACCGATCGATCGCGATCGATAAATTGGTACGCTTGTTCTACTACATCTGATACACCCCAGTACACTAAGCTGATGTTTTAGCTCGGGTTGTAATTTGCGATCAACCGGAAAGTCTAACCTTTTATTTTATTTTCTCTTTAGGCTGGAAGTTGAATCCTGTTGTGGGTGCAGTGTACAGCCCAGAATTCTATGCAGGTATTTTATTAGTTACCAGTTATATATTTTACATGTAAAAGTTAATTTTCATCATTTATTATTTCAGTATGTAACTTTTTTTTTCATTTTGTAAACTGTATATACATGATATACGCCTACAATAATTAGGCATATACTTTAGCAGTATTAAGACATGTTTTCACCTCCTCTTTCCAAAGAGCGTCTGTCTTCAGCTCAACTAAAATTGTGAATGCATGTGTGTTTGTTCATGTGGATGTGCTCTGCATATCAAAGAGATTGTAAAATTTAAATTAATTAATTACAAAAACACATTTACCAATATTTTAATCATTTAGTATTTTCATATAGTTTTTATTAGACTATTTTTAGACATTTTCTAGGGTGCATATAAAAGTATGTTGTTGTTTGGGACTGGGTCAAACTTCTTTTTTACTTTACCAGTATGGATAAACTCTGCTGTCAAGCTATCCATGCTTTATCGGTTTACATTCAACGCATTTACAAAAGAGTATTTAGATATGCGCCACTGTGCACATCTTGACTTTTTTCTCCCTTTTTAATCGTCCAATCGTCCTCTACTGTAGTGTAAAAATATGTTTATATGCATTTGTAAATTAAACAGAACTCTGACATAGTGTTTTCTTTTTCTCTGATTTGTTGCCCCTGGCAAACTATACATTTCCAACTTTTCTAAACTTTGTAATTAATCTACTTTTTTGCTTGGGCAATTGTTTTGCGCTGCACAGGCAATAACAATAAATGAATTGAGTGGCCTTTTAAACCTTTAGATATTTTTGCAGGCTGTCTGTAACAGCTTATCAGCAACTGAAGAATTATTAATTCATTCATTATCTTCCGCTTAATCTTGTCCTAGGGGCACTGGGCAGAGGAAGGGCACCCAGGAAGGGCACCAAAAAATTACTGGGCATACACTCATTCAGACAGCCACACACATACACACGATACGGGGCAATTAAGAGCATTCAATTTACCTTGGATCCATATTTTTGAAATGTGGGAGAAAACCTGAGACCTCGGAGGAAAGTCACACAGACACGGGGAGAACATGAAAAATCCACCAAGATTGGGATCCGAACCAGGAATCCCCAGCCCTGAAAGGTGAATGTGCTAACCACTGTGCTGCCCAATTGAATCATTAGTTTACCAAAACAAACTGAACAATAACGTTCTCAACTTTGATTTTATCTTCTCATTCTTCGTTGTAGCATAAAAGTTTAAGTGAGGAATTTTGTTTTTGTGTCTTTTATGAAGTTAAGATCTTTTTTTACGCTTTCAAACATGGGGCTTACATTTGTTATTAGTTGTTAGTATGGAATTTAAATGTGAGGCTTAAATATAACAAACATAAATGAATAAAAATAGTTTTTAAAAATTAAGGAATATCTGCAAATGATGCCGATAATCCTGCATCTTAGTTAACCAAGTGCGTAGCATTGTTAGCTGACAGAAAGAAGATCTTGGGCTCGATGAGCAGAAAATCTGTGCGCATGTTACCACCGGGCGGCACGTTGGTTTAGTGGTTATCATGTTCGCCTCACAGCACTGGGTGGAGTTTCCATGTTCTCCCCGCGTCTGCGTTTGTTTCCTCCGGGTTCTCCGGTTTCCTCCCACATCCCAAAAACATGGATTCAAGGTAAATTGAATGCTCTAAATTGCACTGTATGAGTGTGTATGGGTGTGTGTGCCCAGCGATGGATTGGCACCCAGTCCTGGGTGTATCTGCCCAGCACCCAAGACTTTCTCCCCTGGATGGGCATGGGGAATAGCACTGGAATAGCCTCCAACTACTCCCCATGACCCTACTTGGTGTATGCATCTTGTAAACAAACAAAAAAAAATGAAAATTATAGGTTCAGCTCGTTGTATGTTCCTTAGTAAATATTTAAATTTGAAGTGTTAGAAGACAGCTGCAGCTAAAAAAAAAAAAAAAGCTTGTAAAATCAATACTCACTGAAACATGAACCATTAAATTCTCGTAGCTTCTTCGAACTGATGCAATGCATTGGTTGTCAGTCTCCCAATTTGTACAATAATACCTCCAGAACTCTGTAGCTCGTCTTGTGTTCAACCAACTCTACTACTTGACGCTTGCTATTGGTCTCAAGTAGCTGTCTGCATTTAATAAAATCACAATCTTAAGATCTGCTTGCTTTTAGCTACACTTAACAAAGGTACACCCCAGCTTGTTCACTGCGCTCTAGTGATGACTGCCTTCTAGTACCTTAACCTCACCATGGTGCCAATTCTCATACCACATACACATGATGAAATACTCTTCCTGACACTGTCCATAATGCCGAGACATTTAGCAGTTTTAAAAAAGAACTCAAGACACGTCTTTTCCAGATGTACTAATTTGGGACAAATAGATAATCATGGGAAATAATACTGCAGTTTAGCTGGTCGCTACTTAATTCATCGACTTCTATTATTGTCTCACTTTTTATATTCAAACGTTGAATAAAAACATGTGCTAAAAATGATTAAATGTGAATGTGATATGACAACATGATTAAACAATAGTTTGAGTCATGAGGCTTATTTAAATCAAAAGTGAAATAATTGTAAAATGGTGAACATATGCCAACAACATAAAGTATGTAAATTTATTACTTGAACTGGAAAAGAGCAAAAAAAAAATCATAATTTAATTTGGTTTTAATCTCAATTTGGAAACTTTTAAAAGCCCCTAATGACAAAATTGCTATTAGAGGCCAACTAAATCTGCTGCCTTCACTGGCATGGGCTTTGGCACAGGATGGGACTTGGCATAAGTCTGTGTGTGTCACCCTGCAGGGGGCTTGTAGACTCTATTGCAAACCCAGCAAGCATCTGTGAAATCAGCAGGTTTCAGAATAAACCTTGCCTTGTATATACAAGGACTCAAAGTCCACAAATGTGTTGCACTTTCAGTTTGCTTTGTTTTACCATTCTGTCCAGTTCATCCCAAACAAGCTCAATGGGGTTTAAGTCTCATTATTGTAGTTCATCGTCTTGCTAAATGATGAACCTCTGACCAACTAGTAAAAAAGGTGTGGAAGAGAAGGCATTGCTTGCAGCTTCAAAATGATGTGGCGGCTGTTTTTGTCGAGTGTGAAGCGTTGCCACAATGGGAACACATATTTTCTACTCACCATATAGTTTTACCATTTTCTCTGCATATTTTAGTGAGAGTGGTAGCTCAGTGGTTAAGGTGTTGGTCTAGCGGTCCAACTGTGGTTCATTTAGTCCCCAGATCTACCAAGTTGCCAGTGTGCGCTACTGAGCAAAGCCCTTAGCCCTCATTCCTTTATGGGTGCTGTATAATGGCTGACCCTGTGTTTTGACCCCAGCCATCAAGTTGGAATACTTGACAGTATCTTTGAATTTAATTGACTGTAAAATGACATAATATAATTTAATATAGCTGTTTCTGTTTTTAATAAATTAGACACTGGTATTTTAGAGCTGGATTATTAATTTGTCAGACATTGATGTCCTGGTGGTGTGTTAAAGTATATTAGGCACAACATTTGTGCTGGAACACTGTGTCTGGCAGCTGTACACTTTATTAGGCACATTTACCTTATTACTTCATCTTGTATATATAAAATATAATACAGTGGCTCCTATCTTCATTTTAATCTTTATTCTCAGTGCTCACAGTTATTATGCTAAAAACAATACAGTTACAAATAGTACAGTTACAACAGTGTTCATAACAAGGTGGACTGGATTTGTGGCTGGACATTTCTGTATAGTAGATAATTTTCAGTCCAGCAGTGCTACTGAGATATTCTGCAGCTGCACTGCTATGTCTAAATTACTAATACCAGAATAACACATTGTAACACAGTAAATGAAATTATCTTGTCTCTGTCCTGCAGTTCTTTGTAGTTGCTGAACAGTAGAGCTGTGACTGGCACCCAGCTTTGAACTTAAAGCAGCCCAAACAAAAGTAATTCACTTTTAAATGAGAGTAACATGAATTATTCATAGATTCTCTTAAATGTGTGGCCTTTGTTAACTTTATGGTACAACACTTTCAAGTTAAAAGGAAAAAAATGTATATATACTGTGTAAGACATTCATGCCTCTGTTAAAGACTATTTCCATTTTCTTCCTGTTTCATTATTATTGCCTGTTTTTAAAACATTTGTCATCTCATCAGTTAACTTCACTCACCAGTTGTTGGCTGTTCCATTTGCTCCAGTAGTCATCAGGTTTGAATCTTTTTAAAATTTTTTTATAAATAAATATTTTTTTGTTTGTTATCTATTGCCGTCTTGTCCCTTTTACTGACAGCCAGAAGCTAAGCATGACATTCATGATGGAAACTGCAAATAATGTCCGCTAATGAGAATGACTGCGTTGCTCTTTAATTAGCCAAACTATCATAGCTTTTACTTTAAATATCGAGTTAACTCTCAGACTTGCTGTTAAATTCTATTGAGGACAATAATAATACATGGATACAAGGATAATTTTACGTTCATACAATTATCAAACAGGCTAATTGAGCCTAATAAATCATTTTGCACAATGTTTTCCAAAATAAATCCTGACATACCTTTCATTAATGTTTACTCTCCACAGCGTGTCCATCATTAATTTCTACAATTGAGTGTAAACTATTATGATAGTGACTTTGGTATATGGTGGTTTGTGGTTTTGAGGGTCTTTCTCCCTCTCTCTGACCAATTTGCAAGTTGCATTATTGAACTGATCTTGTGTTTTCATTTAATAGTAAATTTACATTTAATCAATTAACAGATAAGTCAACTTACAAATAAGAGAACAACACAAATACATATGAGAGAACAACACAACACAACTGTGACTTAATCATAACAGAAATATGTTCATAATGTAACTTTCATTTGAAGGGGTTCAGGGGGTTTAGGTTTAACACTACCTTGATTCACTACTGCTTATGAGTAAAATATCTGTGTGCTGTGTAACCATTATTTCTCTTCCATACAACTTAACACTACAATTAGCAGGTAACCTTAAGTAATGTAAAATGATGCTGTGTATGTTTTCCAGACAACCTTTAGAGTATACCATCAGCATTAAATAAAACTCAGTTCTAGTCAAGCTTTTTGTTTTTTGTTTAAGTCAAACTATATTAGAAAGAATGGCACTGATTATGAAATAAAACTTTATTAAATGTTTAATTTATTAATTTAAAAACTTAAAATAAATATTTAAAGGCTTAAATGAACTT
>JAOUQT010000022.1:6754994-6766008 GCA_025769995.1 Xyliphius kryptos
ACATAGCCCGCTCTGAGCGGAGCTCTAAGCCCATATATGGACTTCCGCTCCTTCAGTGCGCACACGCTTAGCTGCTCGGCGCTGATGAGAAAATGGCTGCACCTGTGAAGAGCAGTATATAAGCGTGCTGCTTCCCTCCACTCTCTGTCGAGTATTGGTCGCTCTCATGGTCTGTTTCCCTGTGGTTCCAGCTTGTTAGTAGTCATACAAAGCGTTTCTTCGTGTTGGTATTGTCTATCTGTTTTTCCCAGGACTCCTTATGTCATAAGTAGTTTCTGTTTGTTTATCAGTGTTTCGGGTCTTTACTCAGTTTTGTTAACAAGCCTTAGTTCTGGTTCAGTCGCTTAGTTTGTTCTTGTTTTTTATTTTTCTACTGTTTATTTCTGAATCCTCCAGCTTTGAGTTTTGGTGTTGTTGCCCTTTTGTGTTTGTTTTAGTTTGTTTCATTAAACGGTACTCTTGGTACTCTATTCTGGCAGTGTCCCCCTTTAGTTCTTTCTACCTGATCCTGGTCAGGCGTGACAAAAAAGGCATCCAGATATGCAAACAGGATTTAGGGAAGGCAGAAGAATATTGTAAAGTCAGCATGCTGAATTATGAAAAACAAGGCAAAAAGATGGGCCTGTGGCTAATTATAAAGAAGACAAAAATTATGACAACAGGAAAGAACACCAACTTCAGCATTGATGGAAAAACAAATGAAGTGATGGGCAGTTTTTGACTTCTTTGTTTCATTAGAAACAAATTATTTAATAGTCAGGAAATAAGACAAACTGGTACTCCATAGGCAAGGATGAAGGAACTGAAAAATATGTGTAATGTCTTTAAACAAAGTTCAGAGTTATACAGACTCCTGTGTTTTATGTTGCACTGGGTTTAAAATACAATAATAACAGCTGACGAATAATTTTGAAGCTTTTGAGTTTGGGTGTTGGAGAGGACAAACAAATGGAGCTTAAACCATATCAAACCTCAGCTATCACGAGAAGCACAGACAACCAAACTGAGAATAAATGTATAGAAAGAAATAATAAAGAAGCCTGTAAAATACCAAACGCCCCAAACAAAGGACAGGATGTTCTGGAAAAAAAAACACCAGGAATGGGGGAGTGACTTCATGGCACTAACTAATAAATTTTTAAAGTAATAAGAATAATTAATATATACACTGAGGAAAACAAGTATTTGAACTTCCTGCAACTTTGCAAGTTCTCCCACTTAGAAATTATGGAGGGGTCTGAAATTTTCATCTTAGGTGCATGTCTACTATGAGAGACATCCATCCACCCGCTTATTCCTCTAGGGTCGCGGTGGGGTTCCCCATGCCCATACAGGGGAGAACATCTCAGGCGCTGGGCAGAAACACCCAAGACATGGCGTCAATCCATCGCTGGGCACACACTCACTTACACATCCACACACAATGCGGCGCAATTTAGAGCATTTAATTTACCTGAAATCCATGTTTTTGGACTGTGGAAGGAAATCTGAAAACCTAGAGGAAACCCAGATCGGGACTCTAACCAGGAGTCCCCAGCACTGAGAGACGAACGTGCTTACCACTAAGCCACTGTTTCGCCGCAATGTATGATTTTTTTTTATTATTTATTTGTGTGTTAAAGCTGCAAATAAGTATTTGAACCGCTTCACTCCACTTACTGTTCCAAATCAAAACCACAACTCCTAACATGGCTAAGACCAAAGAGTTGTCGAAAGATACCAGAGCCAAAATTCTGGACCTCCATAAGGCTGGAAATGGCTACGGGGCAATTGCCAAGCAGCTTGGTGGAAAAATAAAAACTGTTAAAGCAATTATTAAAAAATGAAAGAAACTAAACATGACTTGTCAATCTCCCTAGGACTGGGGCTCTACGCAAGATCTCACCTTGTGGCGTATCAATGATCCTAAGAAAGGTGAGTAATCAGCCCAGAACTACACGGGAGGAGCTGCTAAAAGACCTGAAGAGAGCTGGCACCACTGAAAAGAGCAGATTACTGTGGGTAATAGTCTAAGACGTCATAGTTTAAATTCATGCATGGCACGGAAGGTGTCCCTGCTTAAATCAGCACATGTCCAGGCTTGTCTTAAATTTGCCCAAGACAATATAGATAATCCAGAGGAACCATGGTAGAAAGTTCTGTGGTCAGATGAGACCAAAATAGAGCTTTTTGAGCTTAATTACACTCGCCGTGTTTGTAGGATGAAAAATGATGAGTACCATCCTAAAAACACCATCCTTCCTGTGAAGCATGGGGGTGGAAACATCATACTTTGGGGGTCTTTTATGCACACAGGACAGGACAACACCTCTGTATTAAAGAGAGGATGATAGGGGCCATGTATTGCGAGATTTTGGGAAACAACCTCCTTCCCTCAGCATTAAAGATGGGTCATACCTTGGTCTTCCAACATGACAATGACCTAAAGTACACAGGCAGGATAACCAAGGAGTCGTTCAGTATGAAGGATATAAAAATGGCCAGTCTCCAGACCTAAACCCTATAGAAAATCATTGGGGGTGCTCAAACTTTTTCTCAGCGTCATCTCTTAAACCTGGCTGTTCTGGAGAAGATCTGTGTGCAGGAATTTAGCCCCAATCCTTGCTGCAGTGTGTGAAAACCTGGTGAACAATACAGGACACATTTGACCTCTGTAATTGTGTAACAAAGGCTACTGTACCAAATATTAACATTGATTTTCACAAGTGTTCAAATACTTATTTGCAGCAGTAACTCACAAATAAATAATTAAAAAAATTTTACATTGTGATTTCCGGATTATTATTTATTTTTTTTAGATTATGTCTCTCCCAGTGGACATGCACCTATGAAAATTAGTTGGAAAATTGGAAGAACTCGCAGGTTGTTCAATACTTATTTTCCTCAACGTATGACACACCCAGTAAAACATACTTCAAAGGTCTTTGTAATGCTTTTCCAAACTTTTTGAGAAAATGTTAAACTGGAAACCTTAAAAAACTGATGCATATTTTGACTAGGCCCCGACCCGTCATCCTAATGATACCCTAGACCTAATTTCTTAATCACATTATCCATTATTGACAGAGATGTATATACTTTTGTCACTTTTAAATATGTAATAGTCATTTTAACTGTCGTTTCAAGACCTTAATCAGGACTACAAAGGTGCTGGAGCCCATCCTATCTTAGAATAAGACAAAAGAAGAGGTAACAGACTGGATATGTTGCTGGCTGTAAGAAGGCATCCCCACAGACAAACACGTTGGATTGTATGAATGTTGTTTTTACTATTTTCCTATTAGCTTGTTTTTAAACTATGGAAGGAGACTTAAGCTCCCAGAGGAAACCCCCTGCAGACAAAGGAGTAAAGAGTAAAAGACCCTCCCTGAAATCAAACACAGGACGTGAGTGCAGAGCAATTCACCACTATCCACCTCAATTAAAAAAAAACTGTCTGACTTCATTTCACTGATGTTTTTTTCAGTACAATTAATAAAATGGGTAACACTTCACTTTAATCCGATAGCTAAAATGAATTATTAACACATTTATAAAGCTTTATAAAGTATGCATAATGATACTTGTCATACGCCTTTGATAATGTCCATTGATGTACATAACCACACTCATAAAGTGGTATAACAACATGCCATTAGGCTTAAGAACACAAAGTGACATAATGCATTATAAATGATATATTTTAACAGTTCATTAACTTATTATAGAGACCGATGACATAAAGCCTTATAATGTTTGTGTTTAACGAATGCTTTTCCTGAAAATGACTTTTTAAGTGCTCATTAAGCTTATAAGCTCTATGCTCTTTACAGTCATAAAGTAGTGTTGTTATTAATTACCTCTTTAAAATAGACTGCATACATAATAGAACATAATGCCTTATAAATGCTTTTTACAGACTTTAAGTAAAGTGTAATCATCTTGTTTTAAGTTAAACTATCTAAACATTCAAAGGATTAAAAGTTTCAATAAGTTTAAATCAGATTGTAATGTATTACATCACATTGGATTGTGAAGACTTATGTCAAATTGTTATAACAATTTATAATTATGATCATCTATGTACATCAACAAAGGCTATTGACAAATGTAATAAAGAAATATTCATGCCTAATAAAGTTTTACGACCACACTTTTAATGAATTATGTATACCAGATTCATAGACGGATTATCATAAATTCAAAACTTTTAAGTTCCATGGTAATTTTTAAGTTCCATGGTAAAGTTTATTCATTTATTCATTCATTATCTTTCGCTTAATCCTCTATTAGGGTTGCGGGGGGTTCCCATGCCCATCCTGGGTGTGTGTGTGTGTGTGTGTGTGTGTGTGTGTGTGTGTGTGTGTGTGTGTGTGTGTGTGTGTGTGTGTGTGTGTGTGTACTCAGTACCATGTTTTCAAATCTAAGAGATTTTTTTTTTAAATAATGACTTTAAACAATGTTCTCCATGTTTGCTTTCAAAGTTATCCATTTCAGAAACTACTGATTAAAAGTTTCAGAAGACAAAAAGATACAGATTCAATTTTATTTCATATACGGTTATTTTATTTAAAGTACAATATACATTTTAAATGCTTGTTTTACCTATGAACACTGGCTGAAAGTAAAGAAATCAGTTTAATCAGAATTAAGTTATTAATTATTCAAGCAAAAGCTTTTTCATATTTACCTCAGTAACAAAGTCGATAATTTTATTTATGTTTTTTTTTTTTATTATAGACAGCATAAATCCATTCAATTTGCCTCTAACCTTTAGCTTAGCCTTTCTTGTCTTCAGGCCTTTAGTACGTGCAGGTTTTTGCAAGTCAGAATGCAGGTGTGGTAAAGTAAATGTTTGGTTGCTGCATACTTTTCCATGCTTTCATTTTAGATCTTTGCTCACTCCGATATCAGGGGGTAGCTGTGGTAATGTGTCGCTTGTGCTTTGTGCTTTACTTTCGACAAAGTTGTCGAAATAAATTATTGTAAGTGCACTGACCATGTGAGCAGTGGGACATTAAAATTTCATAGCATGTCTTACTGAAAATGATTTGTGTAATAATGAACATAAAGATATATTACATTTAGTCATTTAGCAAATGCTTTTTTCCAAAGCGACTAATAAATGAGAGCAATACTAGTCTGTAGATACAGCTACACTGTAGTATCCTCAGACCTGATCATTGTCGATTGATTTGGCTTCTATTTTTTACCCCATTTCATAGCAACAGGCTTGTGGAATATATGTGTTTTGAGAAGTTTCTTTAAAATGTTAAGCGACTCATCCTAACGGACAGTGTTGGGAAGATTGTTCCATTATTTAGCAGTGGTGAACAATACAGAGTGAGAATTAGCATCACGGTGAGTTTGAATCAGGCGACATTCATCACTAGAGCGCAGTGAACGAGTCAGAGTGTATTTTGAAAAGGTGGTTTGAAGGTAAGAAGGGGCAGATCCAAAGATTGTCCAGTAGGCCAGAGTCAGTGCCTTGTACTGAATGAAAGGTATATATGAATACTAAAATGAGGTAAAAATTAATTAATTAATTGATTAATTTTCACAGATATATGCTGTTAACAAAGAATAAAATATTCATTCATATACTTTATTTTTATATTAAATATTCGTATTCCAGTGGTTGCACGGGGGCTTAGCGGTAAGCTGATTGCTTTTCAGCACTAGAGATTCCCGGTCCAAATTCCGATCTGGGTTGAGTTTAAATGTTCCCCCTGTGTCTGCGCGGGTTTACTCCCACATTCCAAAAACATGGATTTAGGGTAAATTGCCTGCTCTAAAATTGTGCCATATAGTCTGTGTGTGGTTGTGTGTGTGTGTGTGTGTGTGTGTGTGTGTGTGTGTGTGTGTGTGTGTGTGTGTGTGTGTGTGTGTTCGTCCTGACCTTCCCTTCATGTTGTCATTCATATAAGTTTCCATATGGGCATTTCCATAAAATATTGTGTGTCTGTGTTTGTTGGTGGTGGAATCATGTGAAGCTCACTCGCTTGGTTTATGTCTTGCACATTTGGCTGTAATTAGTAATTAGACCTTTTCAATGAAATCCTTGTGTTTATCTGCAACTGGCTTTTTAAAAGCATCGTGTTTGAAGTCAAATGGTGCTGTCCATCCTAGTATTGATTTTGTTTAATTCAAGTTTTGTTTTAGTGAAAATCAAATACGGTAACATTACCATGCATTTAAGCCAAATGGGTTTTAATACAAATAAATTTACAAAAAGCATTTTTTTTTACAATATACTTTAGTCATTACCAAGCACACACTTAGACTTAAAATAGAGTTTTTATATTAGTTAAGATCGCTAAATCATTAGGGATTTAATGTTGGTCCTTAATAAAAGCCACTAACCCCACCACTCTTCAACTCGGCCTTTCTTTGGAATTAAGGCATGTTTTAGAAACGACTATAAATAAGCAATTTGTACAGTAAAAAGCCAATCTGTGTAAGGGGAAATCAAGCTATTAGTGTCCAGTGTTTCTCTAAAATACTAAGTGCATACAGATTTATTAAGCTGCATCTCCAGACCCAGATCTAATTTAGTGCCATGTTTGAGTCACTGTTGTTTATTAGCAAACATTTAGCCTAGCAGATGTAAGAATCTGTTTTGCTTTTGACCAGTCCTAACAGACTGCGGAAAAGTCATATGGGAGCAATTGTAAGAGACAGAACTCAGTTTAAAGTCTAAAGTGTGTTTTCCCTACTTTTTTGCCATTTTTTACACGAGGTTCCTGAAGTTTACTTGAAAAAAAAACATATAGGTTTATTGTATGATGATTTATATAAACTAAAATTGTGTTTTATAGAAACTATGATATAAACATTTTATTTTAATTGTCACTGCTCTTCTTAAACAAGAAAAGTATTTTTTTTTCAAACTATATTATTAGAAGGCTTTGATCATTAATTATTTTTTTCCGAATATCGGGTTATAGCAAGACAGTACATACTGTATAATAAAAATGCTATTAAGTTTTTCATAATTATTTTACAAATTCACTAGCTAAATAGATAGTTATTGCTAGATGCTAGATAGCATTAGCAAGGTCATGCTCACACTGGCTTTGATTTATTCGATTTATTTACAGTGTGAATAAAAATTTAAACATTGCTATAGTGAACACCGTCTACTCAACTGCTTCTCCTGCATGTAGTTGAGTGTTTACTTACTTGTGCACCAATGGCCTCTGCTTTTTCCATTTTTTAGATTTTTTTCTTTACTTCAACAAGCAAGGCAAAGCTACACAGACTGCAATTCATTATTTTCTCTTTTTTTGTACAGGCTATTTTTTTTTATTAAGGTTGTATGTACATTGTACACCATTAATGGATGTATTGCAGTACAAACTAAGCTTTATTTTTCAAGCTTATAATTCAAAATGCACTTATTTTACAGAATTAATCAGTCTCTTTGCCGTTTATTATTAAATGTTTTGCAGTTTTTTTTTTGTTTTGTTTTGTTTTTTATTTTTATTTTTTATTTTTCAACTTTTTAGTGCAAACCTAATTTTTTTTTTATAAATATTTTTTTTATAAATAAACTGTAAAAATTGTTTATAAACAGGATTGTTATTCATATAGCACAAATTGTACTTTATTCACCAAATTTACAATGTAGGCTGCAATGTATTTACCGATTTATTTAAGCTTTAGTTCATACTAAATTTATTATGCTTATAGTGCACAGATTTAAAAGAAGCAATGCATTATTTAGGTTTTAGTTACAGATTTATTTATTCATTATAAAGTCTGTAGAGCTGGTTGTGATTTTTTTATAGTGTTTATAATCTTTTATATTACACTTTTAAAATGTACAGGTTAGGTAAACACATAGTTAACGCTATCAGCTTGTGATCGATTATTCCTGGTGGATGTTAATGCCAGGCTTAAACAGGGTCCATGCCTTTAGTTACTGGCTTCTTGTGATATTATTTTTTTCCACTTGGTAGTCTCTTAATGTTTTGAAGACACAAAATGAAAAAATCTGCAATCTTGTGATCTTTGTGTAATTATTTACAGTTTTTCTGTAATTAAATTGGGTTTTGAAATGAATATTAAAATGTCTGTTTATCTGAGAAAAAATAAGTCACCCTTGTTACTGCTGCCGCTTTTAACTCTGGAATGCTTTAGTTGTTCCTGCTAAAAAATAAAAACATGAGATGAAAGACAAACTGACCCTAAGAATATATTTGTTTTTTTTTTTATCAATGACCAAATAAAACCAGTGTTTTTTAGTGGACTCTGGAACCTTCTGTAATAGGTTTTTAACATTTTAAGTGTCAGGTTATCACCTTTTTATTACAAAATGCTCTGAGGTTAATTCACCAGACATGGCATCCCAAAGGTCACCTTTTCAATCTCCAAGAGGTTGAACCTCTGCCTGCACAATCTAGCAGGTTGTATAAACAGATTCAACCCAGGTCAAATAATTCACATGGCAGGGCAAATGAATATGAACACTATATATTGAATTAGTATCTCTGCACTTATCGGTGGTGGATTCGGTTTAATTGCTGTAAGCAAATATGTATTCAAGACATTGGTTAGTACAAATCTGATTAAAAAAAAACCTATACACATTTAATCTTTTGCTAGTTGGATCTAATGATCAGATAGAAATGAGTTGGCACAACCCAAAGCATATGTACATTTTTTTTACGTCTGGAAAACGAAATTAGAAATATGCCAACATGGCGGACATGCAGCTGTTTAAAACTGTATTGTTCTATAAACACTAAGACACTTGGCTTAATTATATCTTTTTTTATTCCTCTATTTATTCCTTAAATTACTGCAAGTCATTATCCCTCTGGTAGCAAAGTTCATTTGCCCTTGTGCTGGTGTAGCAGAGATTATGTTTGTGTGCATGTATTAACATGGGGCATGTCAGAAGGCATTAAACGACTAAAGCCTAAATCCAGCGTTCCCATAATCACACGACTGCACATCAATTACCAGAATGTTGTCAGAACCTGCTGTGATTTTTTTTTTTTTTTTTTTCCTTCGGAGCATCTTTTCATTTTTTTAATTCACCCGAGTGACCTTCCAGATGTAGAGTAGTAACACCCTCCTTTGCATTACCGCATGATGGCGAAAAGCCTTGTGGTTTCCTCTTTTGTGACTTTGTTTGTTGTTGTGAAACATTGCGATGTATGAGTTTGTGCTTCTTTCTGTGTTGGTGTATTGATTTGTATGGCTCGGGAGATATGGGTGTTTGTAGAAGGGAATAAAATAGGTCAGCTCTGTTGTTCTCCTGCCTTGTGACCTGTTTTGATTTATGTCTTTACAGTTATGGACGAGTTTATGCTGCCGACCCCTACAACCATGCACTTGCTCCAGCAGCCACATACAGCGTTGGTGCCATGGTGAGCATTCCATGCTCTGTGTTTAGTTTTAGCATTCAGTTTTTTTCTTTATTTCTCATTATTTTGAATTCCTCCATCGCCTGTCTTTTTGTTAATTGCTTGAATTTATTCAGCTTTATTTTTTTGGTTTTGTTTTGTTTTGCATGCTTCTTCTGTGCATGAATTTCAGTGCAGCCCTGCCTCGCTTAAACTTAATTGAATTTGTCTTGTGCTAACAGCAGCTGAAATGCCACATTAATCCTCACGTTAAACGTGATGAACGTCTTAATTTCTTGGCAGCGTAGCGTGTGTTAGTTATTATATTTCTAATTTCGTGAATATCACCTAGCAGAGCGCTCAGCTTAATAGAATAATTAGTCATTTTGATAATTGAATCCATCACCTAAGAGCTAAAAAGAGAGGGTGGAAAAAAATAAGATTGTCTTCATGAGGCTTAAAGCACCTTAGTTTCCTAGCACAGCATTTTGATGGATGCTGTTTCATGGCTTGCCGTAAACCATTACCACAGTAACACTGGTGAAAGTGCACAAATGAGGGAGGTCGTGTCTGAATTGCTTGGTTTCTTTCTTTGTTTTTTATTAAAGAATGCATTTTATTCTTTATTTTAAGAAGCTAAGTTCATTACTTCTGGCATGCAGTGTGTTGGTGTGCTTACTGCATGAGGATCATCGTGTGGTATGTACAGTAGTAGTGTTAACTTTACAGGCTGTGCTCCAAGTCATGTTCTTATATTATGTGCATTCATATTTTTTTTTTCATACAGAATGCTTTTGCTCCACTGACCGACGCCAAAACCAGAAGTCACGCTGATGATGTGGGTCTTGTACTTTCTTCACTGCAGGCTAGTATATACCGAGGCGGATACAGTCGCTTCGCTCCATACTAAATAAAAAGGAACAAAGAAAACGAAAAAAAAAAACACCTAACTCAACGCAAATCTTCCCATGGGTGGTACAGAGTGAATTATTCGAGGCCTGGGTATTGCAATACAATGCAGTTGTGCATCATTTCGGCACCTCTCATGAACCTGAGAGGACAAAACCGAATATTTTTCATCTTATACCTCAGATATTTTGTGCTGTGTATTTTAATATTGTGGGATTTTTATTTCTAAAAGAGTACTTAGGTCGTTGAATGTAGAGGTTTCTGTGGTGATCTAGAGAGCTGCTAGATTAAAAAAATATTAAAGACGAAAAAATTATACCAGTTGTTAGGGCTTTATCATGTAAGTTAATCCTGTATTATAAAAATTAGGTACCTTGGGGTTATCATATGTTGTGAGAATTATTAGTGGAATTCTTCTTTTTATTATTTTTTTCATGGTTTCCAAAGTGGTTTATGGTTTTTCATGGAGCAGTGTCCACATGCCTATAGAGGGTCGTAAAGACAAACTGGGGGCACTGTCAGCCCAGTGGCACAAAAAGACAAGAGGAGAAACCACTAAACCATTAAGAAAATCTGTCTGGTTGTAGTTATTACACCAAGCCAAAGTTTTTGTTTCAAGGATATGCGACATATCACATCCTTTTTATTTATTTTTTTACATAGCAGCTCTTAGAGTAACTAAAAACTTTACCATGACAGTATTTTACAGTTTACTTATTATCTAGTTTGTAGGTTTAGTCCCTAAATAGTTCATGCCAACCACACAGATGTGT